>PVJO010019124.1:0-34795 GCA_004026905.1 Hystrix cristata | reverse complement strand
GTAATCTAGATGATGTTTAAAGCACCAATACCTGGACTTCAATTTTGTGTCGCTTGTTACCAGACTGTACATGTGGAATTTACCACGGGAAACTGAGGGCTGACTCATAGTCTGCTCCAGCTAAAAAGAGACACCCTTTAAAACGCCCGGCTTAGGAGGGAGAGATCCTGGACTTAGTTCCAGCCCCGCTTAGGTCTGGAGTAGACATTCTGCCCTCTCATAAGGCTCAACTTTCTCACCCGTAGGATGGGAACTGCCAAACCTGTTGAATATATTTGTATTGTTATCAAGTAGTTGTATCACTTTGCAGCATATAAAGGGAAACTGAGAGAAGTTAAGCAGTTTTTCTGGAGGCCCCAGAATTAGAAAGAAGCGGCCTGGGGCCCACGTGTGCCTGCAGTCAGGGCTGTCCTAGTCCACCAGGGGTGAAGATAAAGTAAAAAGACAGAAAGAAGAGCTCGCTCTGAGAGCTGGAGGCCGTGGGCCAGTGAGAACAGCACAGAGCAAAGGAAGACACAAAGTTTATAGGACACTTAAGTGACTACAAAGTAAAATAAAATTTGTGAAGAGCTTTGCTGAGTTGGCTGAGGGAATAAAATAGAAAAAGATTTGTAGTTAAGAGCAGGTTTAATCCCTTCAAACTTCTGTAGCTGGGTCCTTTGTACTCCTGCAGGTTTGATCTATGTTCGAGTTTTACTTGGATTCGAAGTCACAGTATATTATTGAAGTGTGGAGGCTAAATGTCTTTGTAAAAGAACTTTTACATCTAGGGGAACAAAAAGGATGTAACATACTATGTAACATAAGCAAGGGCCTGCAGGAATCCTGAAAATCCTAATGGAACAGAAACCGCTTCCTTGGGTCGAACCTGATGCCTGCGCACCCCCAGGCTGCATCTGTCTTCTCCCAGAGTGGTTTCAGGCGAGGCTGGTACCTGAGCACATGAGTAACAAGACAGCAAAGCAGGACGCCTGGGCTGCCTTCCTGGGCAGGTAGAAAAGTGACCTGGGCTGAACTGGGCTCTGGCCATGGTTGTGAGAATAAGAGGGATCCAGGGGGCTGGTCCATTCCTGAAGTTTGTCCACTGAATTCTGAGAGAGGAAGAGGGATCTGTGTCCATTCATCCTTGCAAGCTGCCAGCTCCTGGATGACCTTGCAGTGGCCAGTACAGGAAAGTCACAGCATAAAGAGAACTCCCAGAGGACAGAACTGACCAGAGCCCAAGAAGCAGGACTGATAGCTTGGGAGTTATAGCCAGTGGCCAAGGCAGAACTCCGTGCCACACACTTTATGTTCACCGCATCCCAGCCACCTAAGGGAGAGCTCCTACTAATCATGCTTTACAAGAAGGATGCTAAACACAGAGGGAGTAAGTAAGTTTCCCTAAGTCAAATGGCTAGGGAGAAAGAGAAAAAATGCATAATTAAAAAGTATAAGTGCAATGCAATAAGAACATATTTCAAAAGGATATGGTGGTGTACTTTTTGTAATGAATTTGAAAATCTTTATAAATGCATTTTATGAAAATATATATATACATACGGCTGTATGTTAAATGCATGTGTACACACACATATACCACACACACAAAATTGTGTGAAGATCTGAATGACTTAGTAAGCATGGAAGGACAAGGGAACATTGTCAGTGGCACCTGGGAAAATAGATTTCAGAAACATCAATAAAATACTACCAGATCGGATTTGAAGATAAAATAAAATAAACAAGAACTATATGTTTGTGATGCTGAGATATTTCAAAATGGGAACATCCATTAGTACAGTTCTTCTCAGTTTTTTCTGTCATTGATTCCTTTGAGGACACAGTATGTACAAGCCAGTAACAATGCTCACTTTATTGACAAGTATCATTATTCTTGTGTTAAATGCATCTGTTTAGATTTGCATGATACGTGGCTTCAGGTTTCTTTGGGCATATGTTCTTCTTTTCCACAGCTATGCTTCCGAGTCTTTGAGAGCCGAGAACTTCTGGAGGTTAAGTTGCTCTAGTAATGGCTTTGCACAGTCCTGGTCACAATGTTTTTCATAGAAGAATACTGCTTGTGTTCGCACTTTTCCTCTGGTAGTCAATGCCCACCCGTGCCAAGTAACCGAAGCTCAATGGAAAGATGCCCACCTCTGAGTTGGGCTGATCAAATAATATGCGGACTGTGCTTTTAAACAAGGGAATGTGCTAGGAAAATACATGTATTTCTGGAACATGAATAATTACTTCATATTGAGCCAGAGAGGAACACACCAAAATTTTGAAAACCCAAATGAAATCAGGCTGGATTATGACTTCTTTTGAAACACAGAGAAAGGCAAGTAACATGAAATTGAAGTTCAAGTATCGGTGCTTTAAACACACTGTCCAGTTTACAGAGAGGAAGGAGCGTCTACCTGGCATGAGTGAGGACCCACAACAGGAGGGCGGGTGGAGATCGTGTCTAAACTAAGATGCCTTGACATTAAAACGCTTAAACTCTTTCCCCAGACATTGAAAGAGAAAGAGTAAAACATAACCTAGAGCTGGAGATAAAGTAGAGACAGCACTTAGTCTAAGCAGGACATTTAAGTGGTCGGTACAACCAAAATCATTATTAGAGACTATAGTGAAATTTCTACCCAACAATCCTATTGAGATGTAAGAGCAAAGAGGAATATCGTACAAGAGGCTTCAGTTGTAAATTCCTTCTGATGGTCATGACTATTAGCTGTTAGCCTCAGAATAGATGATTTTGGAACTTAAAGGATAAGTTAGCTACATTTTCAAATATAGTAAGACCTGAAATTACTACTTAGCAATACTATGATTCTATGTACTCATTTTGCTCTTTTTTTGACAGTGAATTCAGGAGCTCTCAAAATACATTTTTAATCTCATAAAAAGTTAAGCAAAGAAGAAAAAGTATAGTTTCCTCAGAAATAATTTTATTTCAAGTACATAGTCATAGGAATAGAACACTAAAATGCAGTTATGTGAAATGAGTTGTGTGCAGCTGTAGAGAGAGCCCATGGAAGATATTACACAACATAATGTGATTCTTTCCCTGTGGTACACACACTGCTTCGGTCAATTTATTCAGTCTCCCTCCTCAAGCCTAAGTTTGGAACGAATGATGCAGAAACATAAGTCATTAGTTTAAAATGAAACAATTTTGAAGACAAAGGCAAATTCATTCATTTTGCATAGAAATATTTAGGGAGCTATTATGTGAATACAACATCACGATCCAGGTGTTGTAAAATGCCAGTTTTCGATTTTAACTCCCTTTACCAGGAAGTCTTCAAGGAGTGATTACAGTAAGTTTATTAATTTATTTTTCCTATGAACTCCATTAAGAATCCAATACATTTATAGTCCAGCATTGAGATGTTAGTTTCTGAATAATATTCTCTGCTGGATGGATCCAGGGATCTTTAGGAAAATGGTTGACTCCAGAGCTAGGACAGGAAACAACAAGGTGATTCAGGAACATCTTATTAAACATGAGAGCAAAATTCCTAAAAGATTCATAGGCACATATCAAAAGGAGGCAGGAACCGGGTTAAAGATCTGCCTTGGGTCCAATCTGTGAAATTTTGGGCATCCAAATAAGTGTTTATTTACTGTAATGGACCCATTGATAAGTCTGCCTTGATATAAACAAACATATACATAGAGAAAGTGAAATCTCTTTTTAACAGTATAATGCCAACTAAGAAATACAGAAAGAATGAAGAGGTCGGAAAACCATCACTGGATGCTAAATGCTAGACAAAAGTTCAATAATCCATAAATGTATCTACTCAGCAATGACTTCTAAAATGTTATGATGTTACAGCAGGGAGTCATTGTTAAAACTAACTTGCTTGCACAACTGGGTCTTCCCAGAGGCCCGAGAAGCAGTGTGTGGGCTCCAGAGCAGACCTTGGTAAAGGAGATGACATCCTCTTAGTTCACAAGTCAAAGTGCTCCTTGGTACCCTGGTGTTACCAGGGTGACGGGAGCTGCAGTCCAGCTGAGAATGTGCTTCAGGACATCAGGACCAGGGCCCGTTTTGGAGTCCCTGCTGATTTCTTTGCCTGTCACTGCTATCTCAGAAGGTTCAAGGCTTTAGGACATTTTATTGCAGTGCTAAGTACACCGTGGTTTTTCACCACTGGCATTTAAATATTTCAAGTGCTGATAATCATCAATAAATGCACCGAGGGCCCCAATGGGCTTTCCCAGATCTTCAAAGACCTTATTTGGGGTGGATTTGATCTTTAGAAATACGTCGCCATTGTTTAAATCCTCCGCGGAAGGACTGGAGTTAGCACACTAAGCATATTCAATATCTGAATGTTCTGTTTCTGAAGCTAGACGGCTCCCGTCCACTTCCCACGCACATCATTTCCTCCATCATCGCAAGTCAGTTCAAACATCACCTCCTCAGAAAGAAGCCCCAAGCAATTAGACCTTTCCCAGTCACTCTTTCTTGCAGATTTCCTTCAGAAAACTTACAATTGTAGTGTTCGCCATTTGGTTTTCTGTTTGTGATCTGTTCCTTTCCCCACCACTATGGGGGGAAGGAGTAATATGTCCACATTCACCCCCGTGTCCCCTGAGCCTGTTTCAATGCCTGGCACACAATAGTTGCTCAATAGTTACGTGCGAATGAAAGATACACAAAGAGCTGGTTGTTCAACCTTCTCCCACTTGCTCAGTTGTGTGAGGATGTACAGAAGCTCACTTCTGGACACTTGGAGTCAGGAGCTGGGTCTGGCTCTGTGGTGTTTCTTTGGATAACTCAGCAGGACACTGCCGTGGGCTCCTGTGGGAAGTACCCAGGATGGCGCTCAACTCAGGAGAGCTGTTTAGTCTGCAGAGACGTGAGGAGCCCGGATGGGGCCTCTCGGGAAAGTCATGGCTGAGGGTGCACCAAGGTCTCCGGTGGGCGGTCTTCAGGGAAGAGAGGTCTGTGCCGACTGTCCGCTCAGCGACAAGGAAGAAGGGTGTGAAGGAACTGACAGTAAACGTTGAAGACCACCGTACTTGTAAATTCACATGACTCGTTTACCACTTTGAAGGTCAGCTTCTTTCCCTCACAAATGCCAGAGAAGACAGGATTCAGTCTCTTTTCACTGTAAAACTATAGAATGCAGCGACCAGGGCTTGAGCGGAACTCTGGTAGCCTAGAAAATTCACTCCTTTAAAGGCACAGTCTAGAGGGGTCTCTCTGATGTTGTACTCATACGAAGAGAGGGCTCTCCCCCCATGTCCAGGAGAGAGAAGACCATAGGGTCTGATATACTAATCTTTTTTTTTCTTTCTTTTTTTGTGCTGAGGATCAAACTCAGGGCCTTGCACTTGCTAGGCAACTACTGTAACCACTGAGCTAAACCCCTAACCCCTGATTTACTAATCTTAATGCTAAATTACTTATACAAAAATGGGCAACAGTGTCTGGGTGTGGTGGTACATGCCTATAGTCCCAGCACTCTGGGATGTTGAGGCAGGAGGACCGTAATTTCAAGCCCAACATGAGGAGTTTAGTTAATAAGCAAGATCCTGTCTTGAAAAAAAAAAAAAATTAAAAAGGGCTGTAGCCGTAGCTCAATGTGAAGGCCCTGTCTTCAATATCTAGTACTACAAAAAATGAAGGGGACCAGTATGATAAATACAACGACATGTTTTGGTGGAAGTGTTAATATTCTTCCATGCCCCATACTAAGGAAACTGAGATGGTAGAGATCAAAAATATACTGATAGTAGAAATTCAGCTGTTACTGAACAGGATGATTATTTCCTATAAATTTAATGAGATCTTACATTTTCTAAAATGAATTTAAATTGCATAACGTCCTTTGTTGAAAATGGAAATCTATTTGCTTTGTCAGAAATATATACTGATTATCTGTCAAGCAGCCTTTTTAGGGGCAAATGAAAATAGATGCAGACAGTATAAACCATATCATATAATTCCACCACACAATTGCAATGAGTATAAAGTAGATTAGTGGCAAAAATATTGTTATTAAGCCAATGATTTTTATTTAACACTCATTTCTAATTGTGCAGCATTAGGAATCTCTAAATCACCCTAGCTAGGATCCAGTTTTTTGGGATATATACAAATAGAGATCCTCATTCTTAAAGTGTACATTTATATCTGTATTACATTAAACTTTTAGGTAACTTACTCTATCAATAAATGCAGATTTTCACAAGATTAACAAATAATTTTTTGTTAGCTATTGGTCAGAGCATACCAGAAGTTTAACATCATGTTGTTCACCAAGCCACTTCTGTGTAATGCAGAGCAATGAAATGTGCTTTGCTGGCCTTCAGGAATGAATGATTCTCTAGGCAGGTATTTTGCATTAAAGTAAGGGCTTCATCCCGGGAAGCTTTGAACTCACTGACTTGCTGGGAGATCCCATGGTTTACCTAGAGCGCGACTACTCCTAGGAGTCAAGGGGCAGCGATGAAGTTCCCGGTGTGTACCTAACTGCGCGTGTGAACTTAGCCAAGCCATGTCAAAGTGTTACTTCCCAGTTCCTCACCACTAAAAGGAAGGTAGTAGGGCCATCTCCTTACGTCACTGAAAGGAAGATACCATTCCCATTTCCATGGGACCAGAAAAATGTCAACACTCTGTGTGGACCCCAAAAGGGAGAGCCAGGTGAGAAGCTGAAGATGGAAGGAGGTCGGGGCCCCGGAGTAGCAGACGGAACAGACACAACAAGAAGCAGAGGGTTGATAATGGTGGGCAAGAGACAGGCTGAAGCCAAGAAAGCCTGAAACAGAAGAGAGGATGCTTCCAGTGTGAGTTATCTGCAGCTCCGCGCCTCCCGCTCAGCCCCGCTCGCATCGTCTCGGGCATTGAGTATGCAGTGCGGCAGGCAGATGTGAATGAGGCACGCCTGTTACCCAACCAGGCATGGATGCCGTGTCCTCAGTGGGAGGGACAACTGGAGGGCGACCGTCTGCGAAGAACTCTATTAGAACAAAACGGACCCATTAAGGGCAACTCTCGGCACACTGAATACATAACAACTTTTAAAGTCTTCCTTATTTAAATTAAACATGCATAACTATGTGGATGTGAACTTGTGAAAAACAAATTAAGGTCAAATTCACTTAATGCACAAACATTTGTCATGCAAAGAACTGGCATAATTTTTTAGCCTAGAATGTTCTGTGCAGTTGTCTACTTCCTGCTCTGGAGATGAGTTCTTCCTCCATGTTAATCATTCAGGCCAAAGAGGCTCTTATAGCTGCTGGAGATGGGACTCAGGTGTCCTGGCTGGAGTTGGTGGGTGCCATGACCACTCAGTGTTGTGGTGGGGAGCTCCCTGTCTTTCTGTGCCTTCTTCTTCTTTCCGTCTTTCCGTCCTGTCTTCCGTACTTCATCCTCAGGGATCCACTGGTCAGAAGTCAACTGAGCATCTGTGGTACGTCAGCCCTAGGGGCAGGCCCACACCTTCATGGGTAACAGAGTGGGGCTCCATTTGGGAGGTGGCCAGCCACAGAGCAAGACCCACCACTGGGACCCGAAGCACATGGGGACCCCATCTGATTCTGGGGTGATCTGAGACAGCTCTGAATTCTGTCTTAAGAATAAGAACAGGTTGTCCAGGTGAAAGAAGAGTGTGACAAGGCAGAAGGAGCAGCAGGCTGGTCCACAAGGATAGGTGTGTCTTAGGCCATCTGGACCAGCACCCTGTTGGAGCCATCAGCTGGTGGAGCTACTCATTTCTCAGCCGGGATATTCTGATAGATGCATATATTGTGTTGATGTTTAAATCAAGGTAAATTCATCTATCTCATTTTGTCTTTGCACTGATCATCAATCCACATATGAATTAGACAATCAATATACATTGTAGATGTAGACTTTTAGAAGATTCAATGTAGTCTGGGCTTTGTACAGAAGCGATAAACCCCTGGATATTTCTTGGGAGATGCAAACACCATCATAGGGTAGGAGAGAGGACACACCTCCCACCAGACCCACAGGCCCCTTCTGAATGTCCCTCTGCCATGCCCAGGAAGTTGACAGCGCTGCCCATGAGGACTCAAACCATCTGCAGACATGTGCTGTGGACACACAGTTCCTCTGCGAGCTCATGACCCTCAGTGGAGCGTGAAACTGGAAAAATGTCTACTGAGATCCTTTACTTATTTTGTAATCAGATTATTATTGTTATTATTGCCCTTGAGTTGTGAGAATCTTTGTATTTTTTTGGTTATTAATCGCTTATAAAATACATCATCTCCAAGTATTTTCTCCCAGTCTATAGGCTGTTTTTGTGATGTCTTGATTGTTTTCTTTTGCTGTGCAGAAGCTTTTTAGTTTAATGTAGTCCCACTTGCTTATTTCTGCTTTTGTTGCCTCAACTTTGGTA
The DNA here is from genome assembly GCA_004026905.1 of Hystrix cristata. Classification (NCBI taxonomy): domain Eukaryota; kingdom Metazoa; phylum Chordata; class Mammalia; order Rodentia; family Hystricidae; genus Hystrix; species Hystrix cristata. Next base: position 26,420 of record PVJO010019124.1, on the reverse strand, counting down.
GAATATTAAAATCATGATTGTAGAGATCGATATGAAAGGCCTTCTCCCTCATGTTTTATCCTAAGAATTTTATGGTTCTAGGCTTCCTGTTTATGTTGATTTTTGCGTATGATGTAAGGTAAGAGTGCAGTTTGAATCTTTTGCATGTAAATATTCAGTTTTATCAACAGCATTCATTAAAGTTGTAGCCCTTCCATCTTGTGTCTTCTTAGATTGTCAAAAATTAGTTAACCTTATATTTAATCTCACAGCTTGCTGTTCTGTTTATTTCAGGGTTTGTTTCTGGGCTTAATTTTCTACTTTGGGTCTATGTGTCTGTTTTTATATGAGCATCATTCACTTTGATTTCTATAGTTTTGTAGTATAGTTTGAAACTAGGGACTGTGATGTCTCCAACTTTATTTTTCTTTCATAAAATTGTTTTGGTTAACATGTTCTTTTGTCTACTTCAGATCTATCCAATGTTCCATATGAATTGAGAATTTTTTTCCTGTTCATGTGAAAAATATCATTGGCATTTTTATAAGGATTGTGCTGAATATGTAACAATATTGATCTTTGCAACCCAAGAACATGGGATATTTTTCAATTTATTTGTGTCTTCTTCAATTTCTTTCATTTTTTTCATAATTTCTTATGCATAGATCTTTCACTTTCTCAGGCAAATTTATTCCAAGGATTTTGTTCTTCCTGATGTTATTTTAAATGGGATTGTCTTTTTGACTTCTTTTTCAGACTGATCACTGTCGATGTCAGGAACTGCAGCTGATTTTGTGCAATTGTTTAGTATCCTGCTACTTTACTGAGTTAGTTCATCACTTCAGGTTTTTCTGCAGTCTAAAATTTTCTAAGAAACAATGTCAGCTATAAACAGGGGTAGCTTTACTTCTTCCTTTCTGATTTGGATGCCTTCGATTGCTGATTTCTCCTGCCAATACTTCTGTTGCCATCCATGTCAAGTAGAAGAGGGGAGGGGAGCACTGGTACCTTGTTTCTGTTCTTGGAAGTAAGTTTTCAGTTTTTCCTCATTGGTTGTAATGCTAAGTGTGGGATTTTTCACAGGATCTTTGCTATGGTTTGGAACTGTTCCCCAAAGTTTACTTGCCAGTGCTGAGAAAAAATACCTGACACCTAAAGTTACAGGAAGGAAGGTTTCTTTGGCTCACAGTTCATAGAGGTTTCAGTTCATATTTGGCTGGCTCCAAGGAAGGGAGGCATGGCAGAGGGACATTGCAGAGGAGAAACAATTCATGGCAGGCAGAAGGCAGCAAAGTAGCAAGCAGCAAGTGATGACCCTTTTTCTGTCCTTTATATCTTATCCAGGTACCCACCCTCAGGGCTGGTAGCACTCACACCCAGAGTGGGGTGGCTTTAATCCTAACACTGCACCATGAATCAATCCCATCATCACACACCCTAGATGGGCCACCTCTGAAAAGCCCTACCTATGACCACATGAGCTTTTGGGGAACCCTCTACATACAAGTTGTAACACCAGTCTGTGGCACTTTGTGAGAGGGAATGTTTAAAGGGATGGGGGAGCTTGTGGAAGGAAATCAGGTCATTGAAAGTGGGCCCATGGTCCCTTACTGTCTGTCTTTTCTTCCCACTTGCCATGAGCTGAGCAGGCCTCCTCTGCCACAAACCCTTACCATGATGTACTGTGGCCACTGTGGTCCCAAAGCAACAGGGCCAAGAGGCTGTGGGCTGAAACCATGAGCCCAAATAAATCTTTCCTCCTTATGATCTGATTGTCTCAGGCACTTTTTCATAGTAATAGAATAATATCTAACATAGTCTTTATTTTTACACACCATGACCAACTGGGATTTATTCCTGAGATATGAGGTTGTTTTATTGGATGCAAATCAATCAGTTTGGCATATCACATTGACAGAATGAAGGCGTACCACACTGACAGATGATAAACCATGTTATCATCTCAACAGATGCAGGAAAAGCATTCGACAAAGTGTAATATGGCTTTATGATAAAAACTCTGAACTAAATAGGGATAGGAAGGGTTTTTCTGATTCTGCTGAAGCCCACAGTTAGTACCATAATCAGTGGGTGAAAGCAGAAAGCTTTTCCTCTGAGATCTGGTGTGAGGCGAGGATGTCAGTCCTGTCATTGTCTAATTCAGTTTCTGTGGTGCAGGTTCTATGGGCTGCAAAGCAACACAGAGGCCAGGAATTAGGGAAGGGTGGGCCGCAGATCCCCAGCCCTGCCCTTGCTTAATACTCTGGCTACAGCCACTCCTCTGAGACTTTTCAATTTCATGTGAGGAAATTTTTGAAAAGATAGGAAGGAAAAACAACCAGGAGGCTATTAAAGATGTCTGTTTTAAAAATTGGAGACTGCAATGTAATTTGACAACTGAACTTTATGGGGAAAAAAAATGAGCTAACTTTACCTGGTGCAGTTATTACATGTAAAGGTTGATCCAGCTAAAAATCCTTTATCAAAATGGCAGTCAGGAAGGCTGTAATATTAAAGGTAAATCAAGCAGCATCTGTGCTCCTTAAATGAAATGGCTGAACCAGAGACAAAGCCAGAGGGACTGAGATTCTGCTTGATGTCGCCAAGTTCCGGTCCTTTCCTACACCTTACTGGGGAGATGCCTTGGTGGGGGGATCGCATCATGGGCTGGCCAGGTGGGAGGCGGGAGATGCGGTGGGTCTGAGGTCAGCCCGGGCCCTGCTTGAGCATCAGGAAGAAGGAAAAGGGGCTGAGAAGGATCAGGATGAGGCCACAAAAGCACAGATACCTGTTTCGACTCTGCAGGCACAATTTTGTCCACACAAGTAAGTGCATAAAAGGAAGCTAATGTAGAGTTCCCTTACCTAAAAGCATCATGGTGGCATTTTCCATTCTCTACTTCTGGGTGTACCTTTGAGAGGCCAGGGTAAAGCAGCTGTGGAGAGGAGCAGGACGCACACTGGGCCCAGGTGCCTAAGAAAATGCTGATTCTGAGATCCTCAGGATAGAACCCTGCAGTGTACACTCTGGACAATTCGTGCTATTTCGAAATACTGAACACCGACTTGTATCATCTGATTATTTCACCAGTTGAGGCTCAGGGTTTTCAAGTCAATGGCGAAGTTCCAGGGTTTATATTCTTGTGTACGGGCGCAGAAGCAGAGCTCTTTGTCTACACTGGTGAATGAGCGACACAGCAGAGCCTGCACAGGTCAGTGAGTGCTGTAATGTTCAGTGTGCCCTGCAGGGGCATGCTCCTCCACGATGTGGGCCGTTTGGTTTTGTTTTTTTTTAAAAAAGTTGTGTACATTCAAGGTGTACAGTTTGATGTTTCGATATATACATACATAGTGAAATGATGATCATTTTCAAGAAAATTGACGTTTTTACTCTAAGTTTCTTCAGACACTGCCTTTAGATACTAATTTGCTCCTTTTGTTCTAAATAAATGGTCCCTTTTTTTTTTTTTTTTGAGTGACTACTGCTTTCATAGAAATCTAATATAACCTATAATTCAATTGATAAAACTACTGGGCCATGCTGAGAGCATGGGGGTCCCCTGGGAGCTGCGGACCCCATGGAGGAAATCTCCGCTCCCGAGACATACTGCTTCTGAGACCGAGCACAGCTCTCACTAGCATTATGTTTAAGGCTTTTCCAAAGACCCCTGAGCAAGGCATCATGGTGATCACTAAAGACAAGGTTGTTCACATCCCTGGAAGGGATTCCGGAGTATTATCTTAAGAGAAGACCTGGGGAATTTTATTTGAAATTACTCAAATTTCAATACTTTCTGAAGATCAGGGAACAAATTGGTGACATTATGAGTTGTGTGTCATAATAGCTACTCTGACATTATAACCTCCAATACCAACAGGCGAAGTAGTCACTACATATTCCTTGATTTTTACAGCCTAGAGAGTAATAACATTATATTGCTATTTGTCATATGGCCGAGAGAATGTCGGCAAGTGGGCGTTTTGTGCCCTTTATCGATGCGATAGTTTTTCTGCATTCTGAGAAGGCAAATTCGGTCTCAGCTCTACCCCACAGCTCACCAGACCTTCGCTGCTGTCCAGCAGTGAGACCACCTTCCAGGAAGTGCCTCGAGTGGGACCTCGGGGGCTGCCTTTCTTCTTAGCCAGATGACAGCTGACTGCTGATAATACTACAGCAAAAATCAGCTCCAAATGGCTGTGAGCATTTCAGTGAGACAAAACCCTTTATTATCAGAGTCTACAGCAAGTCTCCCGAAATGCAGTTCAGTCTATTTTATCTGTGGTTTAAGGAAATAATAAAACAATACAAAGAGTGAGATCTTAGTTTTAGCTGGCGCTATCAAGCTCCTTCACTTCTCAGGCCACATGCTATCTGAGGCCTTATAAATCACTTATATTTAGATGCAATGCGATGTGAAATCGTTGTATGTTTGTCTGCACCCTCGTGTTTTCTTATCTCATGATATTCACCTGAATTCCCTCTTCTGGGAAGCTACAGAATTCCTTGGAATAATTCATTCAGTATTTCCAGTAACTCTGCTAGCTCTTAAAGTCCAGCTGCAAGAGGGGCCCATTTTAGATTAATCATACTCTGCTACGTGCAATAGCTAATAGCAACGTGCAAGTAGGAAACTCGCTTCAGCCAACCAGCCGTGGGGCTCTGGGAGTGACGCAGTCTCAGACGCAGCATCCTGCTAGTGGGCAGAGTAAGACAATGGCAGACACTGAGGCAGCACTCCGTGGGGTCTGAGGCCATGCTGGGGAACAACTCTAGTGGGTGACAGAGAAATGCCTGGACAGCAAGCCCCGCGCGGCCCGGACGGCGCTCCAGCACCCCGAGACTCCTGCTGCAGAAGCGGGAAGGTCTGCTGGAGGAGCCGCCCAAGACAGCAGGTGCTCCATGCAGGCGAAGACGCCGAGGGAAAATGAGGAAGCCAGGTCTGATTTTCCTCTCACACATCATGTTCTGTGCGACAGGATTTACCAAGGAAGTGGAGAGGCGCCGGGAATCTTGGTACAAAACAAACACCAAGGTCGAATAAAAAACAACTTCTCCTTCCAGTGCACCTTCCCAGTGTGCCGCAGACTCCTATTAATACTCCCAGCTTCCTGGGGCCACAGCGACAGCCTCCAGCGGCACAGAGCCACGCTGGTGCAGCCTCCTGCCTCCCGAGGTGAAGGAAAGAGCCTGAACACCCGCCCGGCGGCCGTAAACCCACCGCCTCACCTCAGCCCGACTTCTGAAATCCGCCCCACTGGGGAGTGTGTTGGAGCGGCATGAGCCACACGGATTTCTTCCTCTCAAGCCCTCGAAATGAAGAATATTTAAAAGAGTAGGATGATTAAAATAAATTCAGGACTATTTTGGTCCATCTCTTTTTCTGTTTCCCTTCCCAGGCCACATCGCTTGAAGTGGTCCATCAGCAATTCTGCAGAAATCCAATTACAGCATTAAGAAAACGTATTGATAAGGCAACATTAGCCACCTACACTGATAAATTGCCAAAAGATATTTCAGCGATAACATCCTAACTGCAATTTGAATATTAATCATGCCCCATTATTAAAATTTCACAAATGTGTTAAAATTCAATGATCAAATACCCTCGAAAGTTAATTTCTTTAGTTGAGATTTCAAACATCTTGCTTGTGCAAAGTACGAGGCCAAAGGAATTAAATTCAACTTTCTTATTCCGTGTAGTCTGATCTATAGGCCTTTTTCTGCCTTTAACAAGTTTATAAATTTCTTATGGTAGAATTTCGAACTTCTAGGTTTGATCTGTCAAATTACCTTTTGAGAAAGAAATCACCCAGCTTCGATGACTTAGCTGATACATCGAACCAACTAAAGAAAAAAGAAATGATACCAATTCTCTACAAAATTCTTTCAGAAAATAGAAGCAGAAGGGACACATTTTAACTCATTTTGTGATGCCAGCATTATACTTACAGGCAAATTAGACAACGAGATTACAACAAATGAGTACTGTAAACCAATACTGCCCACAAACATGTAGTCCAAACATCTCAAAAATACTATCAGATCTCATATTACAACATGAATAATAACTATACATCTCATCAGGTGGTATTTTCCCAGGTAAGCAAGACTGAGTAAATTCATACATTTAGATTACGTGGTGTCAAAAAGCATTTGACAAAAATCCGACCTTGTTCGTCCAAAAAAGTCTTTGTAAACTAGGATAATAAGGAAATTCCTCAATTTGCTGTGACATCTCTTTAAAACTTATAGCTATTGTCAAACAGTGGTGAGACATCAGAGAATTTTGCACCAAATATCCCCAAGTTTGAGAACAAGGCAAGGATATTCCTCAATAAAAGAAGAAAAAGGAAATAAGAGGTTTATAGTTCTTGAAAATTGTGGGAACGTCAAATTTTTTTCACAAATGTCATGATTACAAAGAATGGGTAAAACAAACACATAAACTAAACCTCTGGAACTAATAAGTGATGATAGTAAGATAACAAGATACAAGAATAATATATGAAAATCAATTGTTTTCCTATATAACAACAGTGCACAATTGGAATTTGAAAAAAAATGTAACTTCAATATCATCAAAACAAATGAAATACTTAGATATAAATCTAACAAGATACGTATAGGACTTGTATGAAAAAACTATACATGCTAGTGAAAGAAATCAAAGATATAAGTAAATGAAAATCTCATTTCATGAATGGCAGGACTGATTATGATTAAGATGTCAGTGTGTTCCAGCTCGATTTATAGATCTGATGCAAACTCAGTAGCGATCTTACTTATTTTGTAGATTTGGATGACTCTTTCTAAACTTTATTTGGAAAGGCAAAGAATTCATATAATCTTGCCTCCATGTTCACATCACCTTCTGTGGTCAAATCTCTCCCTACCCCCACTTATAAGAACACCTGCAATGGTATTCAGGGGCTACTTGGGTAATTCAGAATAATAGCCACAGCTTAAGGTCTTTAACTCAGTGATATCTGCAAAGTGATTTTGCCATATAGGAAAACAGCCACAGGTTCTGGGGACAAGTTGCTGAATGACTCAGAAAACTACCATAAGCCATACAGTTTTTTGATAGTCACCCCCAAAATTGGAAGGAACCAAGATAAACACACTGTCATATCTATATGCAATGGAATATTAATCCTCAGTAAAAGGAAATAAACTATCAACCACGAAATGCCATAGATCAATGATAATGCTATGATGTGAAAGAAGCCAGTGTGAAAAGTTTGTGTCCTAAGACTCCAATTATACGATACTCTAGAAAAAGAAAAATTACAGAGATGGTAAAATATTGTAATTTCCAATTATTTAGGAGGAGGCTGGAAGGTTTCACTGGCACTTTACTGGGGATATTTTATGGTAATAATATTATTCTTTGTGATACTGCAGTGGTGAGAGCTATAAAGTCCAATGCTCAAAGTTGGAATAAATCAAACATCAAAACAAATAAATTAGTGTTAAATTATAACCTTGAGTATGAAATAAATATCCATGAGTCTATACTGATACAAATAATTAAATAGATAAATAAATGAGAAACATAGACCAGTCCCCTTTGCACAGTAATTCCAAGTAATTTACAAAAATATTTTGCTTTCAAAGGGGCAAGTCTTAACTCCCCACTCTACCTGTGCCTAATGACTTCCGTCCAATGACAGCAGTAACTTTACCATGACACTAACCCCGTAGACATAACCTTACCCAGGTGATCGAGGTCCAAGTGAACAGGGACCAGGCATGTTGATAAACGCTACCATCGATATGACATGAGAGAATGGCTGTTCACCGCCAAGGTGTTGCTCCTCAAATCGCATAGCCCAGGATTCAAAATGCCAAAAACAGACAAATCTTAAGTGAGGGACGTTCTGCACATATACCTGACCTGTATTCCTCAAAACTGTCAAGGTCATCAGGAAGAAGAGAAGTGTGTGAGAAGGTCACAACCAAGACAGGTTGTAAGAAGACATGATGACCAATGTACTGTCATATCTGGGATGGAAATCTGAGGACAGAAAAGGGACAAGAAAGAAAGCTTAATCATAATATGTAATATGCATGCATTATGCATTTATTTATTTATTTCTCTTTGGTGCTGGGGATCAAACTCAAGGCCTTGTGCGTGCAAGGCAAGCACTCTAACCACTGAGCTAAATTCCTAGCCCCTGCATTTATTTTTATAACCAAGAAGAATGAATCAATACTACTTTTACTACTTTTTCACAAATATATAATGTAAGATATTAACAACATGAGAACTAGATGTGAGATGTATGGAAATGCTGTACTACCTGTGCAGTTTTTCTCTAAACAGAAAAACACTCTAAGATTAAAAGTTTAATTAAAGTATACATCTCATGGAAAATACTATTTTTCTAATATTCTTCTCATACACAGACCAAACTTAAGTCATACTCAAGTTCAATATGATCAGGAGTGTTACCATGCAAAGCAAAACATTTTCAACATCAAAACTGTACATCTGCATATGGGATTGAGCTTCTTCTTGCTGACTTTTCTACGAAGCTCCTAGAGCCTGAGGGGGCCCTGGCCAGGCCTCGGTTGCTGCCGTGTGCCAAGGGAGGATGAACAGCAGACTCCTGCCTCGGAAGGACAATAATGGCTGGTTGCATGTGGCTTTGATCATCTCACGTCACTCCTCTGAGCATTATGCAGTCGTTCTTACACACACTCACAAATGACATGCACATGGCGTGACCCTCTGCAAAATTTTCTGCGGTGGCAAATAGTTGAGGCAGCCAACAGGAGCAGCCGTCTATTCAAGTAAACCTAACACACACTGGGGCACCGTGAGCTACGGAAAGGAACTATTTGCACTGAGTACATAGCTGAGTGTGTGTGTGTGTGTGCGTGCGTGTGCGTGTGTACGTCATCTGAACATTTCACCAAAAACAAATTAAACTAATGAATGACCTTGTACCCTGCAAGAATAAGAAGAGGTAAGTACAGAATTGTGTGTGAGGGGGAAATAATGTTAAAATATCATATCTTAAAAACAAAATGCACATACTTTATTTCGAGATATATGAGATAGTGTGGAAAACTCTTATTTAAATCGCATTTCTAGTTGCATTAATCAAAATAAGCATAGTAAATATACTTGAATTTACTGCAGTGCCATTCCAACACTTATTTTCCACTTTTCTTATTGCTATGAAAAATGAATTGAGTTCTTCCTTCTCTACCTATATAACAGTTAAGAAATATAACATCTCTGCCAACTATTTGTTAGGGTATTCTTATACCAACTCTGGGTGAAGAAGTATTTAAATTCTTTATAGGGATTAATAAAATGAGTAAAAACAGTACAAAAATTCATTTTTAAGAATGCTAAAATCCCTGGGATAAGTAATTGCATAGAAAATACAGGGCTGAAATATGACTTTAATGATACTGTCAGGGTTTGAAATAACCCTGGAGATAGCATAAATATTTCCCCCCTTTCTATAAGGAGATAATGAAAAAAGGTAAGCATAAAAACTATTAAATCATAAGCCTTTATATATCTTTAAGAGATAACAACAAGAAGAAAATGAATCTAGCATTAGCTAATTCTGAAGATGTATTGTTGGGGCATAAAGGATTATCAAAACGATATTTTACATGAGTCTTCATGTATGTTTTCTCTAAAAGAATGCACTTTTAAATTCAGTTTTTCTAATAAATAAATAACAGTGCTCCAAGTATAACCTGGAGTAAAGTAAGCTGGTAAATTCTGCATGGGGATGATGGACTTAATTTGTCAACTGGAAGTCTTACCAGGAGAAACATACCTGAATGAAAGCAGCCAGGTAAGTTGACAGGAGTTAGACTAGGAAGCACATCATGGAACATGGGCCCAGCTTTGATCTCAGCCTCACTGCACCACACAGCGATGGAAGCGGAATGGATCCCTCCTGGCCCACACCCCCCCATCACGGCGCTCCACACAGGGAACTGCGTGATTTATTTTCAACGCAGTGAATCAACACGTCAAAAATCTCCGAGTCAATGCTCCAAATAAATCAACTTAAGGACAATCTTGATTAAATACTTTGTGAAGCCACCTGTAATCTAAAACACATTATGTGTCAATTACTTGTCCAGGAAATCAATAAAATATCAGACAAATAAATGCCCATTTGTGTAGGAGGGAGGTAGAAAGCAGGGAAGTTAGATTAACCATATATAGGTTAATTAGCATGCATACAGAGTCACACATCTATAATAAAATTTTTAAACTCCAAGTATTCAGTTTTGACCATCATCAAATGGTAATGGTTTATTCCTGGACTCTGTGGCTAATCTTCCCTTTCATTTGAACATAATTTTCTTGGACAAATGCCCACAACTAAAATGTGTTCAAAAGTGAAGCTTAGCATATTTGGAGATTGTTGGAGTAATGAACCCGTATAAATATGTTTACACATTTTAATGAGCATTGTTAATTAACTGTTTGCTAATTATGTCATTCATCAAACATCTATTGAGAGTTTAGTCTATTTTCAACGTTGCATGATACACTGGGCATGTAAAATGGGTGGCAGCATACTTGCTTTCAGAGAACTCATCCCCAAGTTATGAGAGTGAAAAAGTAATCTAGTAATTACGGATTGGTTGTGACTGCCCAGGGGTAACACCTGAGATGCTTTACACAAGGATTGAGGTGATTTAGGTGAAGATTGGAGAAGGAAAAACTTTTCCAAACAGAAACACAATGTATACAAAGGTTGCAGAAGAAAGAAATCCTTAAGTCTGGGAGAAGCTTCCAGCATTGATAGAACTGAGCATGAACGTTGTGTTCTGTTAGTATTTGTAATTTTCATTAAAGCAGGCTATTATGTTCATTGTCAGAAAGTTAATGGCATTGAGTTGGGCTGGTTTCAAAAGGAAGAAGCGAAACGAAACCAGCAAAAACCTGTTATAAATATGAGCTCTGATACAGTGAAGGACAGAGACAAAGCTGTGATAATAAAATATGCAGGGTGGTGTTCTGAGAGGTGCATGGGTGGCTTACTCATCAGGAGTTGGAGACCAATATGGTTGGGAGCGATGAAGTGGAGGTGTGCAGGAGAGGTCGCCAGCCTGGGTGACCGGTGCTGCCCTGTGCCAAGACAAGCAGTGCGGAGTAGCAGATCGTGATGGTTTGCACAGTTCATCGCTGAGCACATTATCCCCGGTGTGCTTGTGCTGCACCTTTGAAGAGTGATTAAGAAATGAGGACTCTGGCACAAACAAATTAGTGCCGTTACCACTGGAGTGGGGTAATTATCATGGGACTGGGTTCCTGAGGGCAGACTGAGGTCGGCCACCTTCCTCTCTTACATGTGTACACGTGTTCTCTTTCCCTTCTCACATCGCTGGATGCTCCAGGTGCTTCCCAGGCTGCAGAACTATCAGAAATGGAAGGACAAGGGGAAAAAAGAGAATAGAAGGGGAAAAAATGGAAACAAAGCTTTTGTAAATAAGGAGGAGAAGAGGAGTTGAAGAGAGGGAAGAAGAACAGGGAAAAAAGAGACACAGCAAGATATATCATGTACAGGTAGATAGGTACAGGTATGATGAATGTTTTCATTACGCATATCTAAAATGTATCACTGAAATAAAGAAGAATATCATTCATACCATCTTTGCTCTGATATTACAGGGGTAATAATGTTGCTGGCCCGTCACCACCAGAGCTTATTATTCAGCGTGTTAATTACAAGGCAGAGTGTTGTCACATTGAAAAAAAAAATACATCTCTGTTCTTATAAATTACTCATTCTCGGGGGTTCTGTTACAGCAGCACAAGGTAGACTAATACAGGACTAACATGCGGGGTGGTGAAGGGCAGATGTGGTCACGTGGGTCATGGGTGGATGGACTGTGAAGGATGCAGGAACGGGTAGAAATTCAGACTCGTTTGGTTTCAGCTTCCTGTGGCACATCGATGTAGAAACTATGAAATAATCTGGAAGATATTTCGTCCTGAAGCCAGAGAATGATAGTTTGGAAAAGGGAATATGGGGTCATATGAAGAGTGGTGAGAAAGGAATCTAGGACAGAACCCTCAGAAACTCCTATATTAGATGTGGGTGAAGAGGAATCTTTAAAAGGACAGAAAAGAAGGCTTCTAAAAAGAAAAGCAGAGCAGCAGAGAGGGGTGCTTTAAAGTTGATAAAGTAATTTGTGGAGAATCAGGTCGGAAAGTCTATTTCCATTGTAGGTTCAGTGAAACAAGTAATGAAATCCAGGGGAATTTGACAGTGAGGCTCCAGGATGATGAAAGAGTTGGACGTCATAGCATCTGGAAATTGAAGTAAATGTTTCGGGCAATAGGCAAGAGAGAATTAGGACAGAAAGGAATATTTTTGAGATGGAGACCCCACAAAGACCTGTGCGCAGGCTGAAATGATAGAGAGGGGAGGATGCAGACACATAGGGCTTGAGAATAATACTGGGATCAGTCACTGAGGAACCAGAAGGAGTAAACCTCGAGAGAAGCCCAGCCCGCGGCCTGGGGGAGCAACTCCCACACTGAGCAAGGGGAATCGAATGGCAAAAGCAGCTGCCCGTAAGGGTGACACTGATAGGAGTGAGGATGGAGGTTTAGGATTTGGGAATAATCTTGTTAATTCCTTTATATTCTTTGCGACATTGTAAGTGAGACAACTTTACAATCAAGTTTCTGGGGTGGAATATGATAAGAAATCACAGGATAGGAATATGATTTTGGAATTATTCTTGTTGAGAAATCGGAGAGCAAACCATAAGGACACAGATCGGGAATGTCAGGTAGCAAAAAATAAACTGTGGTTGGAGACCAGGAATTTTAAGTGTTCTGATCTGCAGGAATATAAGACATTTTCCAATGATCCTTAAAGATCGGAAAGTAGAGAGGGAAGACTTGGAAAGATTAAGCTATCCAATTACGGGGTTTCCTGGATTGTGGAGACCAACTAGGTTCAGAGAGTTGACATGATGTTATGATTTAGGTATAAAGTGGCCCCTGAAGCCTCATGTGTTTGGAAGGTGATGAGTTTATGGAAGTTGTCTTAGTCGTGTTTTTGTTGCTGACACACAATACACGACACTCACAATTTAAAAGAGAAAAAGATGTATTTAGGCTCAGAATTTGTAGAGGTTTCAGTCCATAGTTGGCCAACTCCAAGGCAGGACAGTGCAGAGAGGCATTTGGTCTAGAAGGATATGGAGTTTAGTATGACAGGAAGGGAACGAGAAAGAAAGGAAGGACACAGAGCTCGGACATGTCAAGAAATGTAGGATAAATTGGTGCGAGAACACAGGCAGAGAGCTAGGAATATGCAAAGGTGTATCTAAGTGATGAAAGAGGTTAATAATTCACTATGTTTTAGCCAGCTTCATGTTTAGCTCTGAGAATTTGAGTTTGTCCACAGTCCTTGAAGAATGGGCAGCAGGTGACATGCTCCTAACCTCCTTGAACAATGGCTATGGACCAGGGCTGGACACATGTCCCAGGGTCATTCTATTGATCTTTAATCATACTCCAGTTCCAAGACTAAAACTGACCAAGAGGCACAGACCACAGTGAGGGATAAATGCTTGAGCTGAAAAGAGATACAGCATCATCGTCTCCCTGCTACAGTAACTAAAGCGATGGGAAGCAAGGCGCACGGTAAGTAGCTCATGTGACCCAGAGACAGAGGATGAGGTGTTAATGATCCCGCTGCCTAGCTGCAGTCTCCACAGGGCCAGACAGAGTCAGATTAACACAAAGCTTCTGAAGCTTTTGCTTCAGATCCCTCACATGCCCTGGCTCTTTTCATGACCTAATGATGTGTTCATGTAGGAATACGTTTAAGTAAAATTCATACATCAAGGTGTTGTTGCTGCGGTTGGTTAAAACAGCAGTCTCATTCTGCATGTCTCTGTCACACTTCTCCACCAGCTCATTTGTCATAGACTATAAGGCGTCAGCTTTGGAGAAGTGAACTATCAGGGAGGGGCCGCATTCGGTCTGGGTGTGGGACACATCTGTGGGATTCTCAGTCACGTCAGTGTGCAGTTCAGCTGTTATCACCCACGCTATGCATGAAGCGTACACAGGAACATACATTGTTATGGATTTAATACAAATAAAGTTAAATTTCTGGACATCTGCATATAGACTTTTCACTTTGGGTCTTACGGCATTAGGGGCAATATTTTAGGCTATGCCTAGAAGCTGTACCTTTCTCCAAATACTTATCTTGCCTGATAGAACGCAAACCCACCCACCCCCCTGGCCCTGCCACAAACACCTACACAGATGCACACATGCATTCCCTATAGAACCTAGATCATAGCAGACCTAAGCACCATGAAGCTCTCAGGGAGGCTGGGCACGCAAGGCAGTCGGAACCCAAGAACCGGCAAAGCAAAAACAGACCTTTCAGGAGCATTTGGTTTGGAGTCTGAGAGAAGGGGCAGTTCATTTTGAAGTGTCACCTCTGCTTTCGTGGTCCATATGGAATCTTGATCCATCACTCCCAAGTTTTGAGCCCATCAGTCGAAAGAGTGTTAGTACAAAAAGGAGAATTGATGAGAATTATTCTTGGTGAACACTTCCTCCAGTAGTTTGTATTTGTTCTTCATTTTAAATGCAATGATCATCCAGCTCAAAAATGTCCAGGACAGTGCAGGATCTTACTGTACGGATGTGGCTGGTATAGACCCGGGCAAGACACTTTCATTCTGTAGATGACGAAGCAGATCAGAGTTTATCAGCTCACGTATATTTCAGTCCATGTAAATGTACACGTGTCCTCAAAATTCACTGAGCTTTCTTGATTTTTTGCATCATAGCAACGGTTTTCTAACACTGTTCCCATTAGCAAGGTTGGATACAAATGCAATCAAGTGGTTCAGTTTACCTCAGGGTAATTCAGTTTGTTGAATGATAATATTCCCTCCAGACGGAAGGGGTATTAGAAAACCTGACAGAACAGATCTGGTTCTCCTTAAGGGGGTTTTCTTGTTAGCACTTGGAAGTATCATCTTAATAGGTAAAACATTTATCTCTGTACGTCCCACACTGATAGCTGGAACTTAGACTCAGCTGGAGACATCTGGTACCGCAGTGTAGCCACGGTTCACTGCCTAGGACCTGTCACAGCCATTGTTCGCTGCTTGCTTTTTAACTGTGAAGCAGCTACTGACAGAGCAACACTGGGAGAGAGTTCAAACTGCGCAGCTGTGGGTGGTCTTGGTGATGAGGGTGACTTTATAGAAATTCACAAAAACACTTAATTGAGTTAGAATCTCAGGCAGACTATTTCCATCAATAATTAATATGCTGTCGGGTCAATGAGATAGCCAGCATGTGATCAATATTACATCATAAGGCAATAATTGCCAAGCACTTCAATGCAATCTTGAAGATCCCAAATGGATTGTAATATTTTATTTCCCAAAATACTTAGGTCAGCATTTGGCTGAAAGATGAAGTTGTATATATCAATGCTAAGTTACTTGCTAAAAGCACCAGGAAAAAAATCAGTGACACAACTGGGAAAACAGTTCCTGCTCTGTTGGAATCTAGTGGTGCATGTGTTCCTCCGGGCAGTCATTACTGGTGTCCCTATCAGCTTGAATCCAGCTGTGGGAAGCTGACAAAACGACCTTGTAGCAGTGATTATCAAAGTGGGGTTCCCAGAAGAGCACCACGGACATCCTCTAGAACTGGTCAGATACGCAAGCCCAGGGGACACTCCTGGAAAAACTAAATGGGAAACTGTACCAGCAGGCCCCCCATGTTTGGCACAAGCCCTCCATGAGTTGGTAAATGATGTACAGGGTATAATGAATAAATCTGAAGAAAAGGAGCTTATGTGTGGTCATGTCTGGCTCATACTTCTGCCATCTACCCAAATATATTGAGATTTCTAAATAAACATTAAAATAAATAAGACATGTACTTCTAGTCTGGAAAGAAAGACAGATAAGCATATAATTACACAGATTTTACATGGGAAAAATGGAGAGTTGGATTCTGTAAGATCCTGGAAGAATTCCTTTGTGGGTAAATCAAGGGAATGACAGGTAAGACCCGAGGGATGAGAAAGGAGCTGCGCAGGGGGCTTGGCAAAGGAGGCATCCGGGGGGGGAGGGAGTGCTGCAAAGCACAAGGTTGGGGAGGAAATGCTGGGAGTTTTAGGAAGTAGAATAAGGATGGCAAATGGGGCTTCAGGAGCGGAGATGTGAGCAAGGAGAGGGAGAGAGAGCGACAAGAAGGCAATAGAGGCCAGGTAGCAGGGCCTACAAGACCTTAACATAATGTGAGTGTTAATCATTGCTTGCCTTTTATTTTTGGTTTTCAATGTCATTTGGCTGTTGCAGACCACATATGCAGAGGAACAAGAATAAAGGTGGGAGAACTGGTGGGGGACAATTTATACTAATCCAGGGAAGGGCTGACAGTAGTTGGAACCAGCCGATGGTGGTGCGAAAGGACTTTACACAGCCAAAGCACGTCCAGGCAATGCCCGGATGAGTTATTGGGTTTGTAAGATGAGGTTGGAAGCCTAAGAGCAAACTCATATTTTCTGGGAGCAGACACCAGCTGGGCAGTAACGCCACTTACCTGTGTGATAATGAGTGTGGAGACTTTGTTCAGTGAGGCAAAGCACCAAACAAGTTTCATTCAACTGATCACTGTCAACTTTTCTCTTTTTAGATGCTCACCTCCAGCCCTGTTCACTGCTATATTGCACACACAGGAGAGAAGTCCTTGGTGAACGGTGTCTGAGGACCTCCTCCTACACGTCAGCTCAGCCCGTGTCTAGCCTACCTGTCTTTATTTCATTAGATGCTGTGATGGCTAATTGACTGTGTCAACTTGAGTAAGAGAAGCTCAACTAATTGGCTCAGCAGTTCCACACACCGGTGCAGAAGATCCACCCTGGGGTGGCTGGTTGCCTAGATGGTGTAAAGGGGAATTCAAGAAGGACAGACCTACTTGGGTCTCTTCACAGATGCTCCACCTTCACCTTGAACAGAATCTCCTGGCTTCAGCGCAGACCCATCAGCCTCCAGATACGGATTTGCACGGGACACTGCAGTGAGCTCCAGACCTTCAGCTGGACCCTTCAGATCTCCAGCATGCAGATGGACTCTCTGCAGTCTTCCAGGTCTGACTCTGGGCAGCCCTTGTAAGCCAATCCGTACATTCTCATATATTTGTGCATCTTGTATTATATCTGTTTCTCTAGTGAATACTGACTGATACACATGCTTCATTATATTCAAAGGCTGCTCCTCTCTCTTACTGTGTTCCATGCAGCGAGGCTTGGAATGGGGTGCACTTGTGGCTACCTCAACTTGGGTGGAGGGTGGGGGGTGGGGGGTCAGCCTCCTATTGGCAAAGGCTGCTTCTGATTCTGGAGTCAGCGCCATAAATGTCCTCATGTTCCCACATTTCACATGGGATTGTACAATATGGATGTGTGACTGTGCCCCTCGCTGGCTTAAGCGACCCCACTTTAGTCTCTCTTCTTGCCCTTCAGATTGTCAAATTCTTACACTGAAGTCTAACGCTATGATAGTACTAGAAAGTAGGGCCGTTTGGAGGTTACTAGGTCTTGGGTCCAAGCCTCCTTATGGGATTAGGATCTGTACAAAATGGCCTCCGAGAGCTGAGGATACAGCAAGCAGGACTTACAGATACATGAGGAAGAAGACCATTAGACGCCAAGCTAGCAAGTGCTCTGAGCTGAGACTTCCAGCCTGTGTAACTGGGGGAAATCAATTTCTGTTCTTAGGAAGCCACCCCCTTTATGACTTTTTTTATTAGAGTAGTTTAAATTGAGTAAGAGAAAAGGATTCATTGACGGAATCAGGAGGTGCTTGTGTCCTCCCGGTTAACTAAATTTGGTAAATTATACTTTGAACCCTTATGTTGAATGAAAAGCCTTCCTGTGAAGTACCCGACTTTCTGTTGGAAGCTTCTGCTGGCATTTGTGTTAAACTGGCTTCATCAAGTCTTTAGAACATTTTTTTCTGTTGATTCAGCCAACATGTGAAAAATTGTTACACTGTTTTGCTTTATGTAAATAAGCCAAATAAAATAAAACAAAGGGAATAAAAATTGAACAAAGAGAATCAGTCACGGCATTTAAATAAAAGTCATATCCTAAAGAGTGTACAAACCTAACCATGGCAGCATCACAGGACAGATAGGTTTGGGGTTTTTTGTTCTTCTTCTTCTTTTTTTTTTTTTTGACATATACTTCTTACAAAACTTGCAGACCTGGAACAGATGTAGCATTTTTAGTGTATTTGTATCTCTGGTTCCTGTGCATTCAAAAATATTGCTGCAAACCTCCAGTGTGGATGGGAATACAATTTGTGAAATTTTTGCTTTCAGTTTTCTTGAAATATGGACATTCAATACTAAATTCTCATTGAGCATATACTTTCCATTTTTAAGCTCATTATAACAAGGGAGTTTACTGCAAAACAAGAAGTTGTAAACAAAGATTAATAATAAATAAATGCTAAATCCATTGAGTCTGTAGTATTCAGGTTACGGTCCACCTGTTCTTGAGGATATTTGATGATGTAGGGTCATTTTTTCAGAGCGTGATCTCTTTGGGCAGAGGGAGGAGGGAGCACCCAGAAGAGGGTCAGCTGGGGTAGCTCTCCTCTATATAATCTGTCTAAAACGTTGTGTGCATCTTCCCATTATTGGATCAAGATAAAGCTGGAAAATAGGAATATTTTATCTTCACCCTAGATAACACCAGTCTGGGTGGTCTGAGGCTGCGGAGGGCAAAGACTGAAAGTTACGATCATTATTTTTTTATGCGTCTAGTTAGCTAGTATTCTGTATTGCAAATGACAGATGACAAAAAGCACGCGCTTTATTTTTCCCATTCAGAGCAGAATAGTGCTGTGCTTCCCAACTGCTGGAGGAGGCTTCTCTTTCCGGTGGGACAGGAGTAGGGACTGAGAGCAAAGAACTTCTGCCTACCCCATAATGGGCACAGAACATTCCATGACCTCAAAATAACTTTCAATGTCACAACACAGTCACAGAGCTCAAGGAAATTGCTCTGGAGTATACAGAAATTGTAGACAAAAAAGCTGTCATTGAAAAGTCATTTATAAAAGGTTTTGCAACAGTATAATCGTGTAAATTTGTACCGTTCTGCCACCAAGTTGGATTTTATTTCCAAACAGCACTGAAAGTCCGGTTCCTCTCTGAATCTAATTCTATTCAAGGGGAACTTGTGCCTGACTAAATGTGGGAGAAAAAGAGCTTTGATTGAAAGCTGTCTTCCTATCAGTACTGACATTTCCTATCCCCAAGCTATGACCAAGATCCAAAGTTTTGATTAGGGTCTTTATCACTTTCATCCTCAAGGTAGATGTAGAAAGGGAGGCTAGAATTCAAAGACTCCATTGAATTTGTTCCCTAAAGGGGTTGATAACTATTTCCAATCTAAAAGGAACCCTGTGTGAGGTCAAGTGTAGAGCATAGTTTAAGTTTTCTTCAGGGATTTAAACCTCCTAAAAAGTTTCCTGTCCTTTCATGTTTGAGCTATGTGTGTGTGGCATATTTATCCACTAAGCACTCCTTAGGGTGAACAACATTCCACTAGCTAACAAAAAAATCTTCAAAATAGTCAATAGATTATAACTCTTGTACTTTCTAAATAGGCTGTACTCCCTGAAAGTTGATCAAAATTTTTCTTAAAAAGGGGCTACATAATATGCTTCCCTTGGTGAAGTTAGGGAAACGATGATAGAGATGGTTTTCTACAAAAGACTGAATTCAGAAGTTTTGTTCTATTTCAGATTCTGTGATTGATGACAATTATCCAAAAACTAACTTTCATTTGAAGCTAATATCTAAGAAGTATTCCATTTTTTTGTGCCTTCAAAATATTGAATGCTTTAACTATATTGTGTGCTGAGGAGGAGATCTTTTGCCACTTCCTTGTGATACTTCATGTGATTATCTGCATTAGTCAGCTTTCTGTTGCTGTGACAAAATAAAAACAATCTACTTATAAAGAGGAAAGTTTTATTTTGGCTCTGAATTTCAGAAGTTTCTGTCCATGCTGACTTAGCCCTGTTGCTTTTGGTCCACTGGTGAGGCAATTCTTAGTGTCAGGGAGAGCACAGCAGAGGAAATGGTTTACCTCATGGGAGCCAGGACACAAAGAGAGAGCAAAGGAAAGGTAGGGCCCCAATTATTCCTTCAAGGGTGTGCCCCAGTGACCTAACTTCCTTCCACTAGGACACCTCCTCAAGCTTCTACCACCTTCCAACAGCACCATGACTGGGGACCAAGACAGTACATGGCCTTGGCGAGACATCCAAGATTCAAAGAACAGCATTCTCCTGCTAGCATTGTTCCTGTTTGCTGATAGTCTCATGTCCTCTTGAGTAGAAGAGCCATCCTGGTGCAGAGTGCTGGTTTCATTATTAAATGGAGAATGTGGCCTGAGATTATGCATGTTTGTAAGCCTGGCCAATGAGTTTCATTCCCAGGAAGCCAAATATTGAATCTTTAATATTTTTAGCATCTTAACAGCCAGGGATCTGCTTGTGTACAGTAGAATCTTACTGCCTACCCAGTGATAATTCACATCATCTTATTGATATGATGGGGATCTTGTCATAGTCATTCCACACTTATTTAAGGAATTGGGGTAATTTTAACTACTTTGAGCCTTGATTTCTTTATCTTTAAAATGTGGCCCTATCACCCTCTTTGCCACGTTTCCATGAAAACTACAGATCATTTTCATGCAGCATCTAGAATACTTCATAGCTCCAGAGCGGAGCTAACCAAAAATCACCATTGCTGCA
The DNA here is from genome assembly GCA_004026905.1 of Hystrix cristata. NCBI lineage: Eukaryota > Metazoa > Chordata > Mammalia > Rodentia > Hystricidae > Hystrix > Hystrix cristata. The sequence continues at coordinate 5,609 of PVJO010019124.1, read as the reverse complement.
GCAGTCTTGTGATTATCCTGTAATCATCATCGTACATCGTCTATTTTCTACGGAGCTTCACACACAAATAGAAATATAATAGATAGTAATGAGAACTCAATACATATACATTAGTGGGTTCACTGATCAACAAGGAATGGAGGCTGAAGAAGAAAACCAGCAAAGCAGCCTCTGGCAGGAACTCTTCATGCTACGCCATTTCCAAAGTCTCCTGCCTGTCTTAGCTAGGCTCCTACTTCCTCGGCACAGGACTGGTTCTCTCTCCCTTTGCAAGGGCTGTTCAGAAGATATTTCCAGAAAAGCTGCTCCTTAGGGACACGTCTCTACCACCCAATAACTCTCGGCATCATGAGGATGCGCTTGTTCATAAGCAAACCCAAGAAGACAGTGCTAGTGGACAAAGTGGGGACTGTACACTGAGAGGCGCCAAAGGGTCAATCCACTGTCCAGGGCAAGTGGAGCTGCCCCAGTGCAGAGTGCTTCAGGGGCTCCGTGGAAAACCGCAGTATCATTAGTGCACATCAAGGCAGTCAGATCGGAGCAAAGCCTGTGGGGCAATTCAGAGGCCGGAACAATGGGATTAAGATGGTATTATTACCAGTACCAAGGGTTTTCTTAGCACTCCCTCCTGTGGTTCCACTTCCCTCATGAGATCACCAGCTCATCTAGAAAGCCATCATGGACAGAACTGGTTAAATGAAGGAACCAGAATGGCTTACAAGCGGCATCCCATCAATTCACAGAAGCTTTAACCAAAGTCATCTTTCCAGATGCCTCCTACTGATGTTCTAGAATCTAAGTGCCCCTTCCAAGGAGGGGACTAGGTAAATCTGACAAATTCTTTACTGATTTCTTTTTAAATCCTTTCAATCTTCATACTTTTCTCACTCTCACTTTTTGACAACAAAATTACTTTTGCGATACATTATGCCATTAGAATAATCCAGGATGATTTTCCCTAAGTCGCCTTCCTCATGAGACACGCTCGTCCAGTGAAACCACGTTCGAGGGAAATTCCTTCTCCCTCCAGTAGAGCAGATTAACTTATTTCAGAAGTGGGATTCACTTCACCCAGAAGCTGCCAACTCCAGGAGCAATTTGCAGCCCCGTCTCTGTCTCTGTGAAGTTCTAAGTGAGTCTTTGTTGTCAGAGTTAGAACTGTGTTAATGTGGCATCCGCATGTAAGCCAGAGTCACAATCAACACTGGTCTTCATTTCAACAACGAGATCTTTCTTTGGATCATTCATAATTTTCTTTTTCATTTTTTGCCCATTTTCGTTGCTATCACCTGCTCTGCATTTATGCCAGACAAAGTTTACTAAAAGTACTGGGATGAGCAGAATGCAATGTCCGTGCTCACAGTCAGGGAGGACTTTTTGGTGATAAGGTGAGGCCTGCTCCCTGGAGCCCAGCGATCACCAGCTCATTCAGAAGGTCTCTGGGCTTGTGTGTCAGGATCCCTGAAAGCAAGAAGGACCCAGAGGCATCTTGACAGGATTTCAGAACTGCTTCTTCCCCAAAGAATTGCTGTCCTATGGCTCTCTCTAAAGATGAACTAACCTTAGCAGTAACCCAAGGGGTTCTGGGAGGTATATACAAATTACATTGCCTGCATCTTTGCCCTTGAGAAAACTGAGCATTCGAAGGTCACTTCCTGTAAAAGAAGTGACCATATTACTCAACGGAGGAGGATCAGAAGATTCCGTCCATGACACCCACTGAACTTTCTATGTTAGGGTATTCAGTGAACACTCAATAACTATCACTCTGTAGCATATCGATGACAAGGAAAACAAGCCCACACAACTTCTTTCACAGATGAAGGAAAACTGGAGGTTCCACTTAGTCTACGAGCTCAGGAGAGTGTTTGCTAAATCCCAGAATTAGACTGAGGTTCCCATACAGTCCCTGGTAGTGTTGTGGCAGAGTGGTCCCTGCCGCTGGATCAGATCCTGACCACTGCTGCAGCCCAGGGTGGGTTCTCTTCATTGTCACGGGACTGATGCTTGCCATCAGCGTTTACTGAGCTGTAAAATGGGTATGCAGATTTATCCATTTAAGGCAAGAAAAGTCTCAAGCAGGCTCTTAACTATATATCCGCCTTTTCTTTCTCTGAACATCACCGCATGTACAGATTTATTACTGATGGACTTAACTGCTGGCACAGGCGCAGACACATCTAAAATGCATCTTAGACACCCTGATGTCACCATGCTGGAATCACTCTGCACATAGAGGTACAGCACGGAGAGGTGTTTCTACTGTATAATCACATTCTTATAGAGGGAATTTGAGGGGTAACACTTTATACGGCCATTCATTTTATTCTTTATTTTCCCAATTCATTCTTGCCTCCTCATCTTGCTTTGCAGAGACTTCATATGTCCTCCCAAATTGCCCTGTTTAAAATGTTATTTCTTATTCAACTAAACCACAAGGGGCACATCTTTTGTTTACTTAGATTTCTAGGGTATGCATCCTAAGCCCAGGCCAGGAAAAGTCATAACAAAGTAAAATTACATAAGGTGCATCTGAACGCCCAGGAGATGACCTCTTTTTATATATCAAAACTGGATGGGTAGGGGCAGAAACAAGAGATTAAAATCTCAGCCAAGAACCCAGAGTGAAATTGGAAGATGCTGAGAGCAACTTTGCCAGCCCCTCACTCCTTCTATGCAGTCATTAAAATGTGCCTTGTAGTGGTGGGTTATTGACAATTTTATTCTCCATTCATCACATGCAGTAATCATTTTACACGAAAATACAGGCCAGTCAATAAGAGTATTTTCAAACAATTAAATGTGCTAGTCTCTTGCTTATCGAGATATTGGTAAGAATGCATGAGCAATTCCATTTTTGGATCATAGTAGTAAAGAAAATAAACAAAGATTTTAATGAAAATACAGGTGTTGGAAAATGGAATCAGTTACCTCAATAAAGCATAGATCTTTTGCAAATAGAAAGGGGACCAAAATGGGAGGGAGGAGAGGGGAAGGGGATAAAAAAGATTTAAAATGTGTTATGTCCATGAACCAGTTCATCGCAATGAATGCAATCATTATGTACTGCAAACATGTGCTAATAAAAATTTCAACATACAGCATGGAATCAGCGGCCCTGCAGCAGCTGATGCACTGGTAGTTTTCTTTGATAGTGATAGACAGTATTTCATTTCACACCATTACTGGTGGACATAGTGATAATTCCATAGTTCTGGTGGATTACTTGAGTTTTGAGCCTTGGCACTGCTTATGGTTTGCATCTAAGCTGTCCCCAGAATATCTGGTGTGTTGGGAGGTGAGGTCTGGTCAGAAGGAAGCATCTTAGTCCCTTTCTCATCACTGAGACACAATACTCACCACCCAAAAATTTAAGGAAAAGAGGTTTATGTTGGCTCACAGTTTGGCCCACAGTTTCCTGGCTCTAAAGCAGAACCAGCATGGTAGAGAGGACTAGCAATGAGAGCGGCTCACGTTGTGGTGGCCAGGATGCCGAGAAGGAGGGGAGGAGCCAGAGAAAAAGGGGAGCCCTTCCGGGTCGTGACTCAGTGACAGAGCTCCGACCAGAGCCCATCTCCTCTAGAACCTGCAGCGCTGAACTCATTACTGGATTAATTCACTGATGACTACAGTGCCCCATGATCGGTACCTTCTGCATGTCCCACCGCTGACCATACGAGAATTTGGGGCATCTTAGAACTAAGTCTGTCTTGATTTCTCAGACATTTATAAATATCCTGAAGAAGCATCACTGAAAAAGAATCCACAGGGCACGATGGCAATGTCCTCGCTCCACATTGGAGCTTTTCTGAGATGCTCTCTGCTTCCAGTGACTTGGGCTTCCACTTACACAGGATTAACAGTGTCACTTTGAAAAACCAGTTTCAAAGTTTCAACTGTTTCTCTGGTTGTGGTGTTTAATAAGTTACGTCTCCAAGCGGAAGAAATATTCTTGTTTTTATAAAATGCGATTGATTTTATTAAAAGGCATATACGTGTACATGCAGGTGTGAAAATAAGTTTGGGGCTATTTTTTCCAATGAGAAGAGTGAAGCTCTGGAGAACATCTTACAGCTCGCGTCTCCCTGCCTGGCTGCCGCGCACGGCTCTGCCGTGCCCTGGATGACCACCTCCACGTCGTCGCCACGCTCCTGATCCCTGCACTGGAGGCGACATTATGCTTCCCCCCATTCCTATAGAGCTCCACATTTCATCTAAATTTGTTTTAAGAAGCTTGGAATTTACATATAATGCTTATCTATTAATTTATCTACAACTGACTTTTGTGCTTTGAGAACACAACGTGGGTTTGTTCTGGAAGTAGATCAATGTCTAAAACAGAGACAGCTTCTGTGATTCTCTTCTCACATTTTAACTAGAAAAAGAATTCAGGAATTGAAAGATCATGCACCTCTACACTACCGAAAGATTCACATCTTCACCTTCCCCAAGATTCAGGGGATGGAATTTAATCGCATCCCCAAATAAGTGAGACTTCATGCTGTAATGTGTGTGTGGTAAATTTTGATGAGCTTGTCCACATTTTACTTGTACAGCTTGAATAAAATTTCTCTACCACCTCAAACTATAACATTTGTGTCTATGTATAAATATTTGGCTTATATATTTGCCTTGTTTTTCATAAGTAATACATTTAAGTGGACTATGATTTGACTAGTTGTAAAGAGCAAATGCAAATATGCTTGAAAACTCAAATCTTTTGGGAAAGTGTAGTCTATATCATGTAGATTTTTAAACTTACATTATTTAGTAAAACACTTAAAATAACATGTTCCAGTGACTGAAGTACACATGTACAATAGTTATAGAAATGGATTTAGTAAGATTTTTCTTCTAAAAAACTACAATGCATTGCACACAACTTTATATCAATTTCTAAGAACCATAACTTCATTTCTCATTAGTATTTGCCTTGAGGTTGTTGAAGACTTATGTAATGTGTAGACTGTCCAGTGCAGAAGTCAGTATAGACATTCAGCAAACTCAAGACGTTAAATCTGAGATTTCACTTAGTAATTTTGTCAACTGAAAAGAACCCTATATAAAAGTGTATTAAATCAACTCACACAAATACTGTGACTATAAATATATTCCTTACTGTGCTGAAAATTATGAAAATAACTCATGTTCCTTTGATAGCACTTTAAACATTATTAATTTTTATTACTATGTAAATATGCAAGTGAAATAGGTTAATGCAAACTTATCAACTAGCGAGGAAAAAAACACAAGGTTAAAAGTCACATAAAACTCAACACCCAGTAATTCCGTTATCTTGGATCTCGAAGCTGCACCTTGAAAAATGTGTTCTGTGAGGCTAATATATGCCGTGATGTATATAGTGGTAGAGCTAAAATGAGTAGGATCCATTTTTCAAAGCCCGACACTGATTTGGATATGAATTGCATACAGTTAAATATAGAAATGATGCTGATCAGCAATGGGCCATTTCAAAAATCAGACCTGTCCCTTTAGTTAACGTGAGGTAATTTACTGCACCCTCAGGAGGAACTGTACACCTTTAGAATAAATAGTGGCTGAACTATAACTGACTACACTGCGGATGTTCTACCTGGATTATGACTCAT
>PVJO010019123.1:0-35029 GCA_004026905.1 Hystrix cristata | reverse complement strand
GATGTGTACTAATAAGTGTCCGATTTATTTCACTTAAGAGTATGTTCTCAAGGAACATCCATTTACATACAAATGACTCTAGTTTATCCTTTTTTATGGCGGTGTAGTACTCCATCTCACTCCAGAAAGAATAGCTATTATCAAGAAATCAACCAATAACAAGTGCTGGCAGGGCTGCGGGGAAAAAGGAACCCTCCTCCACTGTTGGTGGGAATGCAGACTGGTCCAACCACTGTGGAAATCAGTGTGGAGATTCCTCAGAAAACTACAGCTAGAGGTTCCATTTGACCTGGCTATTCCTCTGCTGGGTATCTTCCCAGAAGAATTAAAATCATCATATCACAGTGATATATGCACAACCATGTTCATAGCAGCACAATTTGTAATAGCTAAGTCTTGGAAACAACCTAAATGCCCAACAACTGATGAATGGCTAAAGAAGATGTGGTTTTTCCACTTCTTCTTTTGCTTCATTTTTTTGTTTATTCCAAAGCCAATGGTATTATTTATTTGAATTATTGCTCTATTGCCCTAGTTCTTTCCTTATCCAACCCATGCTATACCATTAAACTATTTTCCTAAAACTCCATTATGTCCTCTTGTTCTCCCTAGTTAAGAAGGAGCAATGGCTTCCTGTTTTCCACACTCTTCAGTCTAGTATTCAAGGACCCTCTGCCATCTAGCCCTGACCTGATTAAGTAGCACCAGCCCACACAACTCTCTTTCAGGGAACAGCCACCCTTCAACATTATATGAGGACAGTTTTCTACTGTAGGTCTGTTCTGTTAGGATTCTGAGTGGCCACCTCTGGTGGGAGGGGGTAGGAGGACACCCAAATCATCTAAAGAGGCCAAGTTTGTACCTGCAGCGAGGAAAAAGCAACCATTCATTGGACTTAGCTCCACCAGGCATTTTTGCTTTGTACATGAGTTGAGAGTAAAGATAACTACCTTTCAGACCAGAAACAGAAATTCACTGGGGTATTCTTTTTGGGCAAAGCTTGGAAATTGAGTCTTCCGGTGGCTAGGATCAAGACCAGTCTTGAGGCACCTGACTCCATGTTCACAAGTTCTAGGGAACATAGGTTTAACGTAGCTTGGCTGCCAATGAAGGATCATGGAGACAGAAACCAAGCTCCACATTAACAGACTGAACACACTTCAGAAGCAAAGATAGTGCCCTGACCTCCACCAAGCTCCCTTAGCATTGAACAGTTATCTACATCATAGATAAGCTCATGTACGAAAGGTACATATATTTCCTCACTCGTGCCTACTACTATGAAAGTTCGTTGCCCAATGAGAAGCAGCTCAGTAAATGAACTGAACAGTCTGGAAAGAAAAGTCAGAATTCGAGTAGGGTGGATTGGAAGCTCTGTTTGTAAGCAGGATTCCCAGCTCTGCACTTCACACAAATTAAGAACTTCTTGAGTGAGTCAGTGCCTGATATGCTAATGTCATTTTCCATCTTCTAGCTTCCCTTTTGCTTCTTTCTCAGAGTAAATGTGGAAGTCCAATACTATTATTACTGCAATTATAAAAGCTTTATTTTCAAAACTGATAGTTAAATTTATACCATTCACCAAAGCTTTGATTTTAAAAGCTTCTATATATGAAGTATTTAAGTTCATATATTTCATTATCTTTAATTTTTAAGTACACAAAAATTAAAAATACTGTTTTGCATAATGCCTACAACTCTTTATTGAAAAGGAAAAAAAACCCTATGAACTATTTCTTTCTAAACACTTCTCACTAAAAAAAAATTTCTCATTTCAGTAATCCTCATTTTTATACTGCTATAATTAATAGAAGCAAAAAGTAGTGAAATCAAATTGATCCTTCTGACTGCAGTGGCCTTTTCTCAAAAAGATAAGGGTGCTTGTATCAGATGGGGTTCACTGGGGGAACAGGTTGAGATTTACACAGTAGGTTTATAATGGCCGCCTATGGATTCAGGGGTGGGAAAATGTAAAATGGCCACCTACATGCTGGGAAGTCGAAAGATGCAGTTGAAAGTTGAAAGCCTGGAGCTCACTGCAGAATATGGTGTGAGTCTGTATGGGAAAGCCTAAAGGTCTGCTTCGGAAGGCTGGAGAGTCTTTACTGGAACCCTTGAATGAACTGGAGAGAAATATTCAAGGTGATGGTGAAGACTGGAGCTCTCCCATAGAAGCAAAAGGGCAGACTTTCTTCTTCTTTCCCTTTTTATGCCATCCACACTACAAGCCTATTGGTTAGTGCCACCCACATCCAGGGTGGGTCTTCCCTCCTGTGTGTGCAACCTTAATCCATTCAAGTTGACATCACAATTAACTTATCACAGTGCTCATGTGCTAGATTTTATAAATTTGCCAGGTGAGCTTTTAATATTAAATAGTTATCATTATCCAAATGGCTGAATTTACAAGGAAAGCAGGAGAAAATCCTTCACTTGGTAATAAAATAGGTAAAGAAGGTGAGTTAAGATTAGCATGGAACTTAGCCACATGCATAAATACTGCACATACAAATTGTAAGTATGATCAAGCACTACTTACAAATTGTAAGTAGTGCTTCTTTATTCCTAGCAAATAAGTCCATATCTTGCACCGGTACATTATAATGAATAATCATTATAACACAAAGCCCTTTAATTTTTTATTTGATTTAGAATGAAGATACTATCTCAAATCTTAATAGCATGTGTTGTAACTATTAATAAAAGCCAAATTCCCTCAACAAAGACATTACAACAGCTCTGTGCAACTCTCTTGGTATGAAGATAGATGTATTTTAACATTTTATGTGCACATGACTTTTGAGTGTTTGCAATGTTGCCTGGGACTTGATTTCGGATGGGGGTACAGAAGCACCACAGGAGCTCTCCTAATTGGATACACGGCTGACAAGAAAGAGGGACTTGCCATTGCCTGCTCAGTGCACACAGTTTCTCTGTGATACCCACGTACTCTAATTCAGAGTTCGTCTTAGCCTGCCAGTTGGGGAAATCTGGCTCACGGGGTCTGACTTAAAACAGAAATCAAGACAACTCCCAATCCCGGTTTCCACTTTGGCCTTAACTAGCTCCTATTGTGCTCCATATGGCAGGACATATGTTTCTCTCTGCACACACTTAAAACAGCTGAAAACGTTTTCCTGATTGAGCAGCCATTAGGGATGAGGCAGCATTTTCTGAGCAAAGAATTCAGTCAGTGGTGAACCTGAGAGGTGGCATCACAGGAACAGGACCACCCACTCTCCGCGGCCCATCTGAAATCTGAGAATGACCTACACGTTCAATGGGTAGAAAGGCAGTCGTATATCCTCAGCCCCTTCAGCTATCCCCCAGCCTGTCCACAGTCTCCAAGACACCTTCGCTGCTGGGCGATGAGATTCAAATAAACAAAAGAATGAAGCATACACTCATGCAAAGAGCACTGTTGAACTATCCATAATTTAATAGAGAAATCCCTGTGATCTTATTTTTTACAAAGTTGTTTTTAGGCCCTGGAAATTCTTACCTACATTGTCAGTGAAAAGGCAGAACACTCTTCCATAAACTACCTGATCTGTGCTGCCCCAGGCCTGGCTGGAGTCGGGGGTAGAGGGCTGGGGGGGGATCAGAGTTCACATCATTCTGTGAGGTTCAGGAAGGAGAATTGGTTGGCAAGGAAACCAAGGGCCTCAGGTAGGGGAAACAAAATGGTTGGAAGTCTTCAGGTCATAAAAGGGTGGAAGGCAATGAAAACACTGGTAAAACCAAAGGCTTCTACTGTGGCCTTCGCACACTCCTAATTAGGCCCCAAATCACCTGATTACCAAGAGGCTGAACCATGAGGCTGAATGCAGCACCCTATCACTGCTGAGGGCTACGGGGAGTCTTCTCACAGAATTCCTGATTCGGGGGCTCTGTGGAGGCAGTATGCAGCCACCCTCAAAAAGTCAAGAGAGGTGCTGTGATCTAGACTGGAAAAAAGAGCAAAAAGGAAAGCAGAGAGGGAGGAAGCAGCACTCAAGCACCCTGGCATCCAAGATGCTGTCAGGACCTTGCTGCCTCCTCACTTGCCCCTTTAGGCCGGTCACCTCTCCCAATAAGCTGAACACTTTTCCAGTCCTTGTGTGTGCTCTCCAAAGGTCTCTGCCCTGTTCCCCCTTCCAATCTTGCCTGTCCTTTAGGGCCCAGTTTAAGTCCACCTCATCAGTAACATGTTCTAAATGTCTTTGGTCAAAATTAACCTGTCTGTGCTCAGTTTCTACATTGTTCTCTTCTATCTTACTTTAAAGCGGCCTGTGTTGATGTCTTTTCTCCTCAAAAACAGGGATTTTTGATCCCTGGAGAATTCAGTTTTTCATTTCACAGCACTTACATGTGGGCACCGTGTGTCAGGGGTTTAAATGAAAGGAAAGGTAGATAAAAATTCCCATTTTTATTTAGCCTGTATCCCAGACTCGATTCTCAAAATGCGGGGCCAGGACCAGCAGCTTTGCCATCATCTTCCACCTTACTAGAAATGGTCATGGAATCTCAGACCCACAGAAAAGAGCCTGCGTTTCTCCAACCCTGAGGTGGGCTCACTGCACACTACAGTTTGAGGAGCCCTGCTGGAAAGCGTACTGTAGATAAGACATGGTAAGGGAGGTTTCTCAGAGAAGAGCCCCAGACCAGCTGGAGCATCTAACACTGAGCCACACACATAACTAATGCAGCCTTGCTCCATGAGAAATGGGGTGACTTGAACTATATAGCCCATGGACCTCTAAAGGACAGGGGCAGAGAGGCGGGGGGACGGAGGGTTGTGAAGGGAGAGTAAGCTGGAAGGAATGGAGAAGGGACACGGGGAAGCCCTGGAAGGGAGATCAGTTCCCATAGCAGAGTCAGGACACTCTCTCTGCGCCCTGTCCGTGTCACTGATGCTTCATATTCCCTCCTGGCATTAGCTTTTCCAACATGCTATATATGAATTTCCCTTCCTGATCTAGTTTTCTATACCCCTCATTGGGAACACTAACTCTGATGATAGGGGCCAGTATTTGGGATGCTGGCTGCTGTGTGCCCTCTAAAATTAAGTGTCAAGAAAATTGCTCTGATTCTGGGTTCCTTCTCAGGTCCTTCAGCTAGTGATGATAATCAGTCAAGTGAGGGAGGGGAGACAAAAAGATGAGACAGGAACTGCTGAAACCCTGGACATGGGAGGAGAGGCTCCTGTCCCCAGCCAGAGGCAGTGATACTCAGCTCGTGCACAGCACCAACCCTCAAGTGTCCTTGGCCACCCTCGGGCTGAACATACCACACCCTGCCATTCAGTTCTCACAGTAACCCCATGAGGCAAGAAAATTTTTTTTCTTCCAGTGGGGGCAACTGAACCCAGGGGCTTGAGTATGCCAGACAATTGCATCAAGGTGCACCCCAGCATTTTTTGTTGTTGATGGTACTGGGGATTGAACCCAGGTCCTTTGCACCGAGTTACATCTCCAATCCCTTTTTAAATTTTATTTAGATACAAGTTCTCTCTAAGTTCCCCAAAGTAGCCTTGAACTTGTGATTCTCTTGCCTCACCCTCCTGAGTAGCTGAGATTACAAGTATGCACCACCATGCCCAGCCGAAGCACAATTTTTAAACACTCTATTTTAGCACTGTATTACATATAGGATAACTGAGGAGCAGACAGGTGAAGAATTGGGTTTCACCATATGAAAGTGTCCTTTTGGAAAAAAAAAGAAAGAAAGTGTCCTTTTGGTAAATAAAACTTATAAATATCAGCAATATCATATGGTTTAACCTAATTGGATCCCCAAAATAATAAGCTTCTTAAGTGGCAAAATACAGATGTAAGGGCACATCCAACCATCTGACTCCAGAGCCAAGTTCTAGGGCAAAGCACACAACTGAAAAATCCATGGAGAAAGGACGCAGTTGAAAAGCCATGTCATAAAACCTCACTAGAATGAGGCAAGGGAGAGCACAGTCAGGGTTGGAAAGAATCATCTGTGTGAGCTATCGCCATACGGTCTTCCCAAAATACCTCAATTTTAAAACGAAGCCTCCTTACTCAGCCTTAAAAAGGAACAAAATTCTGCCACATCCAGCCACATAGATGAACGTGAAGACCCCATGCTTATTAAAATGAGCCAAACAGAAATGGACAAACAGTATATGACTCCACTTATGTGAGGTGCCTGGAGTAGCCGAGTTCAAAGCGGGCAGAAAACTGAATGGTCACTGACAGGGCTGGGGGAAGAGGAAATGGACAATTAATTTTAAATGGGTACAAAGTTTCAGTTGAAGAGGATGAAAACCTTCTGGAGATGAATATGGCAATGGTCACAGAAGAGTAGACTTAATGCCACTGAACTGTACACCTAAAAGTGATTAACGTGGTAAATTATATATTGTGTATATTTACCACAATGTAAAATGAAAGAAGGCCCTTGCTTCAGTTCTGACTTGTTCAGTTATAATCTTTGTTGGATACTTTGGTGCTGAAAGACAAAGTCTATTATTTCAAATCTAGAAACTCATGACATAAAGTGTACTTGTGTATACAAATAAATTTGCTTATACTTTATTATTTATTATATGATAGTATATGCAAGTAATAATTGATGATGATGAAGAGAGCTAACATTTATTGAGCACTCACCCTGTGCCAGGCTCTGATTTAAATGTATTGCTGCTCTGTTATCCTGCCGCAATATAATGAATACTGACTACTTTACCTAACTGAATTTATATGCCTGGTCCTCCCTTGTTTATCTTTGAGCACAGGATGCTTGTGGGGCACAGGTCCCTCTTCAGGTGTCCAGTGGCAAGTGGCTGGATCTAAAATGGCTGCCTGAATGACCACCAGACAACCTCTAGCTTCATTCTAATTCCATCTGCGTGCTAAATGACACACTCTTCAGTGCCATGGTAGTTGACAATTGCCAAGACAGATTGATAAGGGTCCTAAAAGGAGCCAAGTAGTGCCCGAACTAAAAAATGCCTGCCTGTTCCCAGAAAAGAAACGATTATTCTTCCCCCTCATTAGCCTATTCCTCCCTATTATTTCTTTTACCCTATATATCGATAACCTTCCAATCTCCAGTGAGTTAAATTGATTTGCAAGTGTTATCTTCCACTTTTCCAATTCTTAGCCAAGAACACTTTCTTTCACTGCTTCATTGATTTGTTACTGGTTCCATAATTCTGAAAGGGAAAAAGGACCCAGTCTGGGGTCAGAACTTGGTACATGGATTAACACATTAAAAATTCAGAAGAATGGTACAAAACAGTATTTTGATAACCTGTTTTGCTTTATACTCACACTCATATATGTAAGTATGTTTATGACATATATATCACACAGACACACACACATGTTATGCACATATATTGCAGTGCCACCACTTTGTTTCTTTACTATTTGGGAGTCTCCTGGGGGAGCCTCAAGAATAAACGACTGTAACAAAGACTGATTAGAAGCAGAGATTTAGAACGCCCCTAATTCAGCTCCTCAATACATTTTTGAGTAACCACACAACCCAGAAGAGTTCCTTGATTTTTCTGATTATATTCCTCAATGTTTATATCACCAGAACTTTAAATAAGGGTGGGGGGACAGAAACAAAAACCAACAACAGGATAGTGAAAATTTCTGCCAAAATGCCTTCTGGTGTTTTCGTGAGGTAGACACATGATTAAATACAGCTACACAAGAGGCCTATATTTAGACACGGACTTTTGTTTGTTTCGCCCAAAGTGTGGCATCGTGAGGAGGGTTCCACCTTCTGAGATGAAGGAAATGTCGCACAATGGTTTTTGTGCAGCCTCATTTCTCTGAGTAGTATGTCCTCCCCTTGCTGCGTTCAGCCCAAGCCCATTAGACTAGGACTCTCTGTTGTTTGACCACAGAATATTTTTAGCTCCTCTGACACTGCTGGAACTGAATGTAGGATAGTCAGCTAACAGTTCTCCCTAACTGTCACCTCTACTGCACAGAAACTGGAAAAAAATGATTGAAGCTCAGCCCCAGCCCTGCTGGAGAAGGCGCAATGTCTGTCAGCTCTTCAAGAGTTAAGCAGCCATCCTGCACTTTCAAAGCCTTTGTTTGGCAAGAAGTCTTAGGTGAAAACAAAGAGACAAAACGAGGCTTTGTGAAAGACAATGCCCTCCATTCAAGTGCCTCTCATTAGCTCCTCTACATTCTGCTATTTTGCACAGACTTGTATCCAGAATTATCCTGTTCTATTAACTGGTCTAGTGTAGGCTAAAAAAAAAAAAAAAACCAAAAAAAAAAAACCAAAAAAAACCCGCTCTTTTTCCTTAAATGCATGGTGGGGTGGTAGAGAAAAAAAAAAAAAAATGAAAGTGAAAGGCATCTCTTTCAGTTCATTCAGTCCCAGCTTTCACTGGTTGGAGAGGTGGTTTCCAGTCACAGTCCATTTTGACAGCACTTTTATGAGAAGAGCTAAAGGCTTCCCAGAAGCACCAATTCCCAAGTGCAGCTTGAGGTCCAAAATAACTTCTCTGAAATGAAGTAGCCTCCACGGCAGAAGGCAAGGGGAAATGTCCTTCTGTTTCTTTTTATATGTATCATCGTAGGCCATTTTCTGTTGCTGTAACTGAATACTACAGATTGAATAAAGGTTTATTTGACTCGAGGTGCTGAAGACTGGGGAAAAGTTCAAGGTCCAGTGGCCACATCTGGCGAGGGGCCTCCTGCCAGTGGAGATTCTGCAGAGTTCCGAGGTGGCACAGCGCATCACACGGTAAGGCAGAATGCCCTAGTGCAGCTCTCTCTGCCTTTATGTATGTATGTATTTGCAGTCCTGGGGATTGAACCCAAGACCTCATGCATACCAGGCAAATGCCCTACCACCAAGCTACACCTGGTGTTTTTCCTAATCTTTCAAAGCCATAGTCCCATTGGACTAGCTCCCCCTACACAAATCTTCTGGCCTCATTTAATGTTAATTACCTCCCAAAGGCCCCCACCTCCAAATATTGTACCATAGATTAAGATTCTCCCCTCTTAATACCTCACAGTGGGGATTAAATTTCAATGTGAGTTTTGGTGGGAATATTCAAACCATAGTATTTTTTTTTAACAGATTTGCTACAAAAGTTCTGGAAGTTGTGTAACCAACAGGGCAGAATTCATCTTCCAAAGTTAATTTTTTTTTTTTAAGAAACAAACTGCTTCTCTAGACTTCCTCATGTAGAGAGGATAACCACCATCCTCTTCTCTCATCAACCCAGATGAATGGAAAAAAATATGCAAATGCTGGCCCCAGGAAATCAGAGTCTGGTTTCTAGGGAAGGAGCTAGGCAGAAAGAAGCCAAGAAGGGCAAGGGAACAAAACGTAGAGTTGTCTATTGTCCACTTGTATCCTCTTCCCCTCCCTTATTATGACAAGAGGCACTTGCACACCTGAAAATGACACGTGAGATGGTGATTTGTGGCAACACAAGGTCCCTTCATCTCCTCAGTGCTAACTTTGAATAAAACCTTTTTCCTTATCACCAAGCTTCGTATGATTTGTTTTTTAGGGGGAGGGGGAGCAGTAGGCACGTTACTGAACAGCCAGTGACAATCGGGCAGAAAATCTGTTCATTAGGTCCACTCTGTTTCTATCTACTTCAACACATTCCTCAGAGACTAATTTCATATGACCTTTAATATGGTGAAAGAAGTCGTGCCCACCACTTCCCATGGAGTCCAGTCTGCAATTTATGAGACTCTGTGGTCAGGTAGACTTTTGATACGTGGTTCAAGCTTACTACAGTTCAAGTTCACAGGGCTTAGAGTTTGAGGGCAATGGCGGCAGGGAGGTGCTGTCCTAGCACAGCTGCCTGTGAAAGGAAGTGTTGCGGGTGGGATCCAAAATGTTCTCGAGGGGGCTCATTGTGTTGAAACTTGGGTCGCCAGCTAATGGTCTTTGGGAAAGCAACTGGATCATAAGGGCTCTGACTTCCTATGAATTCACCCATCTATAGAGCTGTAATTCTGTAGTAATATCAGGATGAGCTGGAAAGACTAGGTGGGGCCTGCTAGAGAAGATAGGTCACTGGGGGCCCCAGCCCCACCCCCGGCCCTTCCTCCCTCTTTCCTTCTGCTTCCAGCTGCTGATGAAGTAAGCAGCTTTCTTCTACCACCCCCTTCTGCCACAATCTTCCTGCCTCACCTCATGCCTAAAACCAATGGAGCCAGCTGACCATGGACTGAACTCAAAAACCATGAACCAAAACAAACCTTTTCTCCTTTAAGTTGTTATTCCCAGATATTTTGTCACAACAATGAAAAGTTGACTAACACAGAAGGGGACAGTGGAGAACGGGTCAATTTCTGAGCTGGGAGTTGGAGGGGAGTCGTAGCCAAGGTAAAGTCAGGGCACTGGGGTAGCTGCCAGTATACACTTGATAGTAGGCAGCCGGCAGACTCAGTAGTTATAACACAAGGCCCTTCTACAAGTTTCATTGGCAGGAGCAAATGTAACCCACCAGCCACAAGAAAACAGTACCATCTACTTCTGTGCACCATATGAAAAGACCGAGTTTGATGGGCAGACTCTGCTCCCACACACAGACAAGAGGTTGGTAGTTTTATCTTCTCACTTAACAAGCTGAAACTTGTATTTATGTATGCAATGACTCTGTGCTTGGTTTTACCAAACCTGTGAATACAGACGCGGTCATATTTGCCATTAGATCTATCATACTAAAGCTTCAAGCCCCCGCTGCTTCTGGAAAGAAATTCAGTCTTTCCTAAAATAGCTCTCTCCAAATACTTCAGAGCTTCCTCAGAGCAGCTCACATCCATCTAAGAACTAGTCTTCATTATCTGTTCCTTGCAACAACTGCAGAAACCCAGACAAGGGCCTCGGCTCCTGATTCCCCAGCCTGTGCCTGCCCACTCTGGCAGTCTGCTCCACCAGCATTTCACAGCGGATGAAGCCGGAAGCCTGCTGTTGCCGAGTGCTGGGCTGGAAATGCCAGCGGCCCAGCTGTGTGACCGTGACAAAGCCATCCATCTGCTGACCCTTGTGCTTTGCTTGTAACACTGTCACTGCCCCCAGCAAAACAGAGCCGAGACCTTCACCCCTACGCCAGGTGGGCAGACGTCTTGTGTTCGCAGGTTTGCCTGGCAGTGTTTCCCTGTGGTGAGGTGTGGACAGCCCTGTTCTTACTCTGCAGGAATGACTCGCAGCACAGACTTCACAACGGTTCAGCTGACTACCGCAGCTCTCCATTGCCATATTCACACCCGTTTTCCCCAAAGATCTCCCATGCCCACAGGCGGGTGCCTCTGCAAGATTGCTAGTGCTTCTCCCCAGATCAGCACTTTACCACAAAAATGCAGACCCTGGTACTGAGTCCAGCTCATCTCTGCAGACTCCACCCTCCCTGTGGCGAGGTTTTTCCTGGAGGCCCTCTTGCCTTCAAACTTTGATCTGGGATGCTCTAGGCTGTCCATAATGGTTTATGTCTTCACCTTCCCTTTGTAGGTTGGAGTTGACCCTCCATCTCCACATAAATTCATGGAGGGACAGGTGTACAGAAAGCCTCAAATGCACATAGTTGTGTTGGAAGAGAGACTGTGCTCCTAGCATCTGAGCCCAGGACACTGAGTTAGACCATGTTATTCTGATGCAAAACAAACTGTATCAGATTCTCCTTGTGCCCTCTCAAACTATGCTCATCAAATGTCTATGATCATTCATTTATCCGACATTTATTAAGTACTTACCATGTGCCAGACACTGTGCTAGGCTTTGGAGGAAAAGAAATGAGTAAAAAACGTTTCCTGTGGGGCATGGTGGCACATACCTGTAATCCCAAGACTAAGGAGGCAGAGGCAGGAGGATCACTGAGAGACTGAAGTCACCTTGGACTACACAGTGAGCTCAAGGTTACCCTGAACTACATAGCAAAACCCTGTCTCAAAAAAAAAAAAAAAAGAACTTTCATTCATTCAAGGTAGGTCTGTGTGAGAAAACGAACACATAAATTACAATATAATGTAATACTTTATGGAGTAGGACCATTTCGTGCTCTGGAGAGCAGAAAAACAAAAGATTCCTTCTGCCTGGCAAAGGCAGGGAAAAGCATCTCAGAACAGGTATTTACGCTGTGTGTTGAGGGATGACAGGAGTACCTTAGGAAAGGAAGTGTGAAGAATTCCGGAGAAAGAGTCGGTGAAGAGCACTGGCCCGGAGCCATGGAAGTTCCCTGTTTGCTCAGTGTAGCACTGGAATTGTGTGTGCTGGAGCGCGTGGGCTGAGGAGAGATGGAAAGCAGGAAATGAAGCTGGGAAGACATATTGGAGCAGCTCACAAGAAGCCTAGCATGCCCTACAAACATATAATCTTGCTCAATTCAGAAAACGTTCATTACACACAAGGTTTCTGGCATTCTGTTGGGCAATGGTAGGTGGGAAGATGGCCAAAGCACAAACAGCTTCTGTCTTTGAAGATAAGTCTCCTGGCGAGACAGACTTGCAGAGATAACTTGAGTGTGATCTTATCACCGGGACACCCTGGAAGCCTCAGCCTGAAGGAAGAGGGAGCTGAAGGTTATCTGTGGCGGGCTTCCTCAGCACATTATTGCTGAATTTAATCTTGCAGGACAATTTTCCAACAAAGAAAAGGGAGAGAAGTGTTCTAGGTTTACTTGAGCCAAAATAAAACTCTTCTCCTTTAAGTTGTGGATGTCAGGTAATTTGTCCCAGCAATGGAAAATCTGGCTTAGTAACACACTGAGTTAAGTTTTAATAGGTAGAGTTTCATTGGGGAAGATAAAAATTTTCCAGAGATGGATGGTGATGATGGTTGTGCAACAACGTGAATGTCTTGAATGATAATGAACTGTACACTTAAAATGCTATAATGGTGGGCTGGGGATTTAGCTCAATGATTAGAGTGCTTGCCTTGCAAGCACAAGGCCCTGAGTTTGATCCCCGGCACCACAAAAAAAAAAAAATGCTATAATGGTAAATTTCATGTTATATATCTTCACCGCAATTTTTAAAAAAGGGGAGGTAAATACTTGTAATACTAATGTTGCATAGTGACACTTTTAAAATAAAGAACTGGAGGTAGATCTGTTGCCAGAGGTAAAATGACAATGTCATTTCATATTATAATCAACAGCAGTGTCTTTTCAAAACTAAGAATGACCTCCATATTATACCTAAACTGAGTTTTACCAGCTCTATAATGTTATCTTGCACTAACGAGAGAGAGAAAGAGAGAGAGAGAGAGAGAGAGAGAGAGAGAGAGAGAGAGAATGAGAGAATGAGAATGAGAGTAAGTCTAGACCAGCCCACTACCTGTCCTTGTAAATAAAGATATATGGGGACTCAGCTGCACCCATTTGGGCTGCATGTTGTCTGTGGCTGTTTCCATCTACCACTGCGAAGCAGAATGGCTGCAATGGAGGCAATCTGACATGCAAAGCCCCAAGTATTTACCCTCTGGCCCTCCACAAAACAAGTGTGCTGAATCTTGTTCTAGGCACTTGAATGTGGGCTGTATGTTAATGACAGTGTTGTATCAGTGTTAAATTTGCCCACCGTAAGGCTATTGTGGTTACTTATGAGAACGCCCTTGTTCTTAAGAGAGGATCCCTGAAGATTTATGATGGAACATTCAAATGGTTGATGAGGGAATGTGGCAAAATGGTGATACTCGGTGAATCTTGGTGAAGTGTGGAAAAGTGAAAAGATTCATTCACTTTTCTTAATTTGAGGTTTATCAAAATAAAAATAGGAGAAAAAAGAAAGAAATCTACTTTTAGAACTCTATTCTTTCCTGTCCTTTTCTGTGGTTTCCTGAACACTGGTGACTTCATGAATTCCTATGATTGCAGATTAGAACGAACTGTTCTATCAGGGACAAGATCAACCTTTCTACTGTATAAAAGGTGTGTGCCAACTAGTCCTAAGTTATTAGTTACTGTATACCTCTTGTGTTAACTTTCTTCTTTTGGATAATTGTGTTTTGGACTCTCCGTGCACTATATAAATGATGCCAGCAAATCCTCTTGTGTATGGGCTGTAAAAATAACAAAATAAGTAATGTGATTTCTCACCTTATGTTTCTACGGTCACTCAGAAGTAGAATGGTTCTTCTAGTATTCCTCCCACCACTTGTGACACTGCTCATCCCAATGCGGGACTTGATTTTTCTTCACTATTTTTCTTTGAAAAGCTAATAATTGACCCCAAGGCTCAAAAGCCAATTAGGAATATACAACATGACCTAGAAAGAGATATTCGAGAACAAGTATGAAAGAGCATATAGTTCTGTACCGTGTTTCAATATGCCTTAGAATATATCTTAAAGATATTCTCAGCACAAGCTGTGAAGCGATATGTAGAAGGATTTCTCTGCAGGGCTTTTGTTTTGTTTATATGTAATGGAGGGGAAGTGAAGGTAATCTGGAGATGGAGGGGAGAAGGAACAGGTAAAATGTGGTGAGTGCTCACAATGGAGTGATTTGCATTTTGAAGCAGCACAGAACATATATGTGCATAGCAATGTGTGCAGCCCAAACAGTGCTTTGGTGAAACATGAGAGAGAATGATGGACAATAACATTTATGGAAATTAGAAGTACATACACACTAGTACATATTTTTTTAACAGCTCGTAACATTAAGTAATAAATATTTTTAAATGGTTGCTGGTAGAAAGGGGAGACTAAGATAGAAGGGAATAAATACTTAAACCTTAAATTCTTGAAACAAGAGAGGCTCTTACAGCATTAATGATGAGGTTTAAGGGAAAGAAAAAGTAATGTAAGAAGAGTCAAGAAACAACACACATACATACATACAAGTACATACATACGGAACACATGAAGCCAAGACACACCGGATGGCACAGTCTGCTGGAGCAATTTCACTCATCATCATTTTCTATTAACACGTCTATTCATCCTTCAGAGTAGCTACAACTATCACATAAACTAATAATACTTAGTGATAACACAGTTTTTGAAGCTTTAATGTCAAAACACAATCTTCAATAATGTGCACACATCACTTAATTTAATTTTGTGGCAACTGTTATGAGCCGCCAAATATTATCATCTTGTTTCACAGATGGGAAACTGAGACTCAGAAAGATTAATTAATTTTTCCAAGATGACATTGCTACAATGTGGCAAAACAAGATTTATACCCAGTCCTGTTTGACTACAAAGGCTGTACTCTTAACATCTTTTCTGGTGATGACACACGGCAAACACTCCAAAAATGCTTACTAAGTGCCAAACCAAAGAAGACACCAGTGCTTCTAGAGTGTCCTTCCAAATTTAAGGCACACAGCTGGCAGGCAGAACAAATTTCTGTTAATTAACATGCTTGTTACTACAGGTAGCCCCAGTGCTGGCTCTCTCTAGGTTTACTCATTCACTGGGGGAAAAAAAAATTGACCTCGTTGAGAATCTACATGTGCCGCACCATCCTCCTGCTGAGGATCCAGCAATAAAACATTCAGACAAGGTCTCTGATTTTATGGACTTACATTGTGGTACAGGACTGAACAGTAGCACTGAAATGAGCAAGAAAGGTTTCTGAAAAATGCTCAGAAATGAGCACTCAGGTGAGAAAGCCCGATAAAGAGAATAAAACATGGAAATATGATGGAATGTGAGTTAGAGGCTGCTTAATTAAATGGGTTGATCAGGAAAATTCTTCTGAGAATCTGATGCTTACACTAAGATTTTAGTGGTGACAATGAGGACAAACAGTCTACCAAGTGAAGAAAGTATGCAAGGTCCCAATGCATGAACCAGCTTGGAAAATTCAAGGAACAGATAGAAAGTCAGAAAGGGTAGTGAGGGGACCATGACAAAGACCAGGCTGGAGGAAAAGCCAGAGCCCAGGTCACAGTGGGTTTTGAAGACTAAGGCAAGGAGCTTAGATTTCATTCAAATTGGAATGAGAAGCTACCAAAGCATTTTAGGGAGAGGAAAATAATCTCACTTACAATTTTTTGAACGCCTGGTTCTGGACAGGAAATGGATTGCAGGGGCAAGAGTGGGAACAGAAGACTAGTTAGAAAGTTGGCTAAGAAGTCAACCAGTCTTCCAGCTTCTGAAAATGAATGAGTAGCTGGTTATTGTACTTTTCCTCTTATTAGAGACACCTATACACACTAGACAAATATAATGAAATAACTTTTCTCAGGCATCAGATGGTAACTAATGGCAGAGAAGCCCAGGTGTGCCAAACATGCACTCTAGCTTTCTCCCTCAGCACATTTTCCAAACAATGATGGAAATTCAGGACTAATCACAGTGTTCACAAATGCCCACACTTAAAGAACACTTGACTGCTTTGAGTTACTACCAACAATTCAACTCAGTGATCACAGATACAGATAGGAACAATAGAATGATACTACATAAGGCATGGGACTGACTATATATTAAGGATAACTAGTAAAGATTCTGGATTACTTTAGAAATAAAGTAGGCCAAAATGAAAATTTAATTTAATTTTTTTTCCCACAAATTATGTTCAAAGAAATGACCCAGTGAAGGAAATTCCCCATGGTTTATGTGGCAGTTATGTGAAGCAACAGAGGTTTGGTACACAGCTGATTCTCACATTGATGTCACTTGCTTTACATTGTTCTTAGCCAATATCAGGGGAATACTTCTAAATTTTCCTCTTTATTGCTCCTTCTTACTACCATTCTTCCTGATACTTCTATCTCCAATTTCACTGCCATTCTTTTCTACAGTAATTTTCAATCATAATAATTGATTTAAGAATGTACTAGAAAATTTGGAGAAAGATTCCAAGATATTAATCATTTGGTTAATGATTTCCAAGAAAAAAAAAGAGCTAAATCTTTTAAATCAGAAGCAAGGTAAGAGGACCTGAGGATTATTCATCAATTTTTATTTGGACCAACAAAATATACAGACACACGTACAGCCAACATGCAACTAGAAGTTGTTACTTATTAATTAACTTATTGCTTTTTCTACTACAAGACTATCTTCCCAATGGCTAATAAATTAGTCCTATAAAATCAAATTCTAAAAAGAACCAGTACTATCTTTAAATTACCTCTAGGGTTACCTTTAGGTCTCTAAACACAGTTAAGAGAGAAAAATGATAATGATATTTCTAAGATCTAATCTTTACCAACCAGCTCAAATATTATTGGTTTTCAAGAATTACATGTAGGGTTGGTGATATAGTTTAGTGATATAGCATTTTCTTAGCATGTATGAGGCCCTAGATTCTATCCTCAACACTAATAAAATAAAATAAAATAAAATCTAGTATTACTTCTACCTGCACAAAGATTGTGGGTTTTGTTTTTGTTTTACCCATACCTTAATATTACACTCCACACTGTACTTTGAACTAGATAGGGAATTTCCTTTTTTTGCCCCACCTTTACTTTTATAAAATTCTTCAATTTTCTTCAGTGGTCCTTAAAAAATTTAAGTTCTATCTCCCAAAGCTCAAAGATTAGATTATTGTAGTTTCACAGAAATTTAAATTTAAAGGTTTATGTAATATAAGCTTCATTTTTAAAACTATGTAAAAATTTAGAACTTAAAATAGACAAACATTTATCAAAGGAGGAGGAGAAGAGAAAGAAGTAGGAACAAGAAACAGGAAAGGCTAAGGAGTTGGTGGCTGGAATTACAATCCAGTGTTAGAAATGAAAATTGAAAGCGTTCAGTATATATTCCAGAAGCACAAGCATAATAACGAGGAGGAGCATCATCTAATAATGATGATGAAGAGAGGAGGCTGGGATGGTTCCTAAACTTTAAACTCAAGTGATGGGGGCGGGGAGTACCATCATAATAGGATGCATGGGCTGGAGGACAAGCATAAGAAAAGGATTATTTTGTGGGCACTTTACTTTTGAGATGCCTAGTAAATTTCCAATAAAAATGTTAAGGAGGATGTTATATATATGACTTTGGACTTCCTGTGTGCTTTTCAGGGCCGCAGGTGCAGATTTGTTCATTATAGGCAGATAGATAGTATTTTAAGTTATATTCCTGGATGAAATTAGCTAAAGACGGAGTGTAAATAAAAAAGAATGTGGGCTAAGGACCTAGTCCTCAGATATGTCACTGTTTAGAGACTTTACAAAGAGGAGACAACAAAAGAAACTAAAAAGTTGTGAATGGAAAGAAAGAATACCAAGAACATGAATGACATGGTAGAAACTGAGAAGAGAAACTAATAAATGCTACTGAGAAATGGAGTTGAATGAGATAGAAAATGACTTCTTACTTTGGGTAAATGAAGGCCAACAGGTCATTGGTGACAAGACTCCATGGAGCTGGGGAAGGGGGAAGCTTGAAGTGGAAATTATGTCTATAGCCAAATTTTTCCAAAAGTTTTGTCAGGAAAGGAGGCCCAGAAATGGTATCATCCTAGACAGAAATGTGAGATTGAGAGATTTGCTGTGTGTTCTGTTGTTTTAGACTTTTATTTTGAAACTTCCGTATGTAACCTACACACAATCATAGTATTTTTTTCCTCTTGTAGTCATCATCCAGTTTCAATGATTGCCAACTTTTTGTATATCTCCTGCCCCATTACCCTTTTTTTTTTATTTAGGTATAATTTACACACAGTAAAATTTTAAATATATAGTTCTATGAGTTTGTATAAATGCATACAGTCATATAACCACCACCAAAATCAAGATTGAGAAAACAGTTCGACCACTCCAAATACCCTTGCTGCCCCCATGGAAGCATCTTCTTTCCCCGACAAGCCCTGGAGACCATGAGTCTGTTTTGGTTGATTTTCACACATTGAACCAGCTTTGCATTCTCAGGATAAAGCCCACTTCATCATGATATATTATCCTGTTTTTATGTTGCTGGATTTTGTTTGATAGTATTTTTTGAGAATTTTTTCCTTTCATGTTTATCAAAGATGTTCTGTATTTTTCTTAAAGTGTGTTTACCTGATTTTAATACCAAGATTATGCTAGCATCAGAAAATTAGTTGGGAAGTAGTCCCTGTCTTCTATCTTCTGTAAGAGTTAGTGTAGAATCAGCATTATTTTTTCTTAACAATTTGTTACAATCTGCCAGCAAAGTGATTGGGATGTAAGGTTTTCTTTGTTGTTAGATTTTAAATTATGAAGGAGAGAAATGACAGAGAAGTGAGTGGCAGCAATTCAGCTTCTCTGAGATTAAGAATCCAGACAGCAAGGTGAGTGCTAGGGACTCCAGAGGGCCGGAGGGAGAAATGGTGGTGCCCTGGGCTGGTGGTTGTTGTAATCTGCAGGAACAACATGAGATTTCTTTCCCATGGAACTCCTTTCACGAGCAGCAGCTGGAGAGGGATCCCAGTGCAGGCAGCTATTGTATTGCTACAGAGAGTGTAAGCTTAGCGCCATTCTAGGAAAACATTGAGTGTTTGAACCTGCTGTTACTGAGTTCTGGGCTTCTGGGGTTTCATTCCAGAGGTGGTTTCTAGGTTTTCTATCCTAAATAAAGCATTGGTCTAGACAAATGCGAAAGGCAGCAAGATTTTACATTTATTAAAGGTAGGAAAAGAAACATGCTTTGCAGAGCAAGTTTGGGGCAAGTAGAAAAGGACACTCTACAGTGGGAGAGCAGACTACTATGAGAGAACAGAGTTACCCAGAGCTCAATGGTGACTGTCTTTTTGTATCTCTCACTCCTCAGGCTGACATCAAGTCTAGGACATCCTATCCAAAACTGCTCGAGTTCTCAAAAGAAGTGTGCATGCAGGGCTTTGGGAACTGTCCTGGAACTCCGCAATTCATAGATCATGCCCACTTCCCTAGTCAGTTTGTCACAGCCTAATCTCCTGTCTCCGAGATTCAGGACAGATGCAGGATGGACTTCAGAGTTTCCAGTGCTACCCTCCCCGGTGTCTGGGTGAGAAGCCACCATTGGAAACAGCTGCAGACAGGAAGTGGGCTGGGAAGAGACCCTTTGAAGAGTTTGAGCTGGGATAAGGGAGGAAACAGGCCTTGCCCTCTGGGGCCAGACGCTGGGGTGAGCTTCAACTGCAGTCTCAGAATTGAATATTCGAGCCCTTGCCCCACTACCCACATCTGGTGGCACAGATCTGGGGTCTGACTGCTTTCCCTATCTACCAGCACGAGAGGGAACATACTGTGCTTCCCCAAAAAGACCTAACCGGAAAATAAGCAATGGTCATTACCATGATGATGGCCAGTGTCATGCAGAAAATTATACCTCACTATTCGCTTTCTCAGTGGCCACTGTGTAATGGCAGGTAAGGCAAGGTGGCTGAGGGGGCATTTTTTATTTCTAGTTTGCAAGGCTGATTATTTTCTGATTAGGTCTTATTTTCAGGGAAATATGGTATCTCAGCTTGGACACTGCCACAGCCTGTGGAAACAGAAGAGCTTCTGAAATAAGGGGAGCACAACAAAAAACCCACAGGACTTCAGCCTAAGCGGAGAAAACTGAGGATTGCCAGACCCCACAACTGCAGATCCCAGAAGGAAACCACTCATTCAAAAAAAACAGAGAAATTTTTTGTGGACTCTTCTTTTCCTTTCCTCTATCTTCTTCACAGGTTTATTGGGGGTTAGGGAATTTTACTTATTTTTTTCTTTTTTCTTCCTTTTTCCCCTCTTTGCCCTTTCTCTTTAATTTTTCCTTTAAATTTCTTATTTTTATCCTTCATATAATTTTTTCTCCTTCTTTATCTTCTATTTCTCATTTTTTCCGTTACCTTTACCTAATTACACAAATATCCTTCTACTGTGTAATAGGATCTTTTGTCTAACTTCCCTCTCCTCCTTGTCATCTCTTATAGTTTACAAATTTTTCTTCTTGCATTCCCCCATTCCTAACCCCCCATATCTTTAATAGTATAACCATTAAGCTTCATTAGTCTTCAGATAGTTAACTCTATATAATTACTGTTCAATTCTTTTCTACCATTAGTGGAGATACACCTGTCATATTTAGTACATATTAGGTGTATGTCAATATCTAGTTTGTCCTAGTGTTTATACTATAATTGTGCATTTCTTTTCTATAGCAAAAGGTAGAAGATTATTGGCTCTTATGTCAATATCACTTTGTCTTAGATGATATTACATGTAGTATGTTTGCTTCATATTGCTAAGGTCATATAAGTGTTGCTGTTAATGGGTTATCTCTTCATGCCAATAACCAGATTACCTTTGTGACATTAACCATACTGGAGTCCATTACTAGATATCTTAGTTACTTTTCTCATTTCTGGTACAAAATACCTGACATCTAAAGTTAAGGGAAGAAAGGTTTATTTGGCTCATGGTTTATAGAGATTTCAGTCCATAATCAGCTGGCTCCAAGGCAGGGTGGCATGCCTTCTCCAAAAGCAGAAGGCAGCAAGGTAAGCAAAGGAAGCAAAAAGGGGCCTAAACAGCCTCTTTCTGCATCTTATATCTTATCCAGGCTGCTAGCATTAGGGCGGTGCCAAACCAATCAGTGGATTGATTTAGTAATCACATGCCTTTAATCCTAGCATCACACACTCTAGATTAAGCCACCTCTGAAAAAGCCCTCTCTATGACCTCGTGAGGCTTTGGGGGGACATTTAGGCACACATCATAACACTAGAGGACTGGTTATTGGGCCAATTGCAAGGCATCCTCACCTCCCCAAATTCACAGAGGTGGTTGGATCTTGGAGCAGAGGCACAGGACTATATAGTTAGCCATGCCCAAAATACATTACTGAAAAGCAAACTAAGGAGATTGCCATACTAGCAAAAAAGTCTTTTCACTATGAGTGCCCACAAAGCTCAGAACAAAAGAAAACAAAACAAACAACAACAAAAACCAATAGAAACAAAAGACAAGGCAATAAGTTTGCCTCCCCAAACTACCAACTCCCCCAAAGCCAATCCATACAGCATTGAGGAAGAGACTAGCAAATGCCACATACCTGAATTATTACAAAGGATAACAGAAAAGGGTCAAAAACTGGTCAAAGGAGTACTCACTGGGATCAAAGAAGATAGAACTAGAAAGATATTGCAAGTAATAAACAAAATGATTAAGGAGCTTACAGAAGACACTAAAAAAAGCTAGTTGGGCTAAACAAAATGATACAAAACATGAATGACCAGCTTAGCAAAGAATTAGAGTCCCTGAAAGGTTTTAATAAAAAATCCAGGAGATTAAAAATTCTCACGAAACTGTGGGCAGCAGAAGCAACCAATGTGATGACAGAATTTCAGAATTAGAAGATAGGGATGTTTTCAGAGACCAACTACTCAAAAGCACCTTAAAAACAACAAGAGGACATGAAAAATAGATCCAAGAGCTACTAGATAACAGAAGAAGACTAATATAACATTAATTGGAATAAGTGAAATATCAGAAGACAGCACAAACAGCACAAAAAACCTGTTTATAGGAGAATAAGTAATAGCAGAAAACATCCAAATATAGAGAAAGAAACAAACATAAAGGTAATTGAGGTATATAGAACTCCAAATAGTCATAACCAAATGAGAATCTATCCATGTCACATTATAGTTAAAATATCAGAAATCTAACATAGGGACAAAAATCTCAAAACTATTAGAAAAACTAAGGAATCATTCGTAAAGATAAATCCATTAGAATCACAGCAGACTTCTCAACACAAACTTTAAAGGCCAGGATGGTTTATAGTGAACTGTTTCAGCCTCTAAAAGATAACAACTTCCTTGACATATATCATGTAAAACTTTCCGTCAAAATTGATGGAACAACAAGGTATTTCTAAGACAAAGAGTACCTCAAGAAGTTCATGACCACCAAAGAAATATTACAAAAATTCTCAAGGATATCCTAGAAAGAGACAATGAAGCTAACAATGCCAAAATGTCTAATAGAATGATACACAAGGTAAGATGAACTGTTAAGAAGAAGGAAAAACTAAGGAAATCAGTAAACAGAAAATAATTCAGTGACAAAAATAAGTAAATGCCTTTCAATAATAACTCTCAATACAAATGAACTGAATTCCACAATCAAAAGACAGATTGGAAAAATGGATCTAAAAACAAGGTTCAATGATACGCAGTATACAAGAATTTTATTTCAAAAAACACAGATTTAAAATCAAAGGCTAGAAAATAATATTCCAAGCAACGGCAACACAGAAAAAAGCAGGAGTAGCTATCCTAATTTCAGAAAAAGTACCTTTCAAGCCAAAACTGATCAGAAGAGAAGGTCATGTTATATTTGTAAAAGAAACAATTCAATAGGAAGCTATAACAATTATAAACATATGTGGATCAAACACTGGTACACACAACTTCAGTAAGCAAACGCAAATGGATTTTTTAAAAAATCAGATAGACACCAACGCAATTATAAATGGGGAACTCAATATTCCACTGTCACAAATAGATCAACTAGACAACAAAAAATCAACAAAGAAATATGAGAGTAGAACAAACTTTCAAACAAATGGTTATCTACAGAGTATTCCATGCAACAACAACAGAATACACATTCTTCTCAGCAGCACATGAGATTTCCTCCAAACAGACCACATGCTAGCCCACAGAGCATGTTTAAACAAATGAAAAGATTCAAAATTATTCCATGAGCAATATTAGATCATAACACAATGAAACTAGAAGTCATGGCAAAAGACACCACAGAAATCATGCGAATACATGGAAATTAAGCAATACACTCTTGAATAATCAGTGGATCACAGAAGAAATCAAGGAAGAAATTGGAGAGTTTCTAAGATCAAATGATGGCAGTTCAACATACTGGAACCTACGGGACATGATGGAAGCAGTCCTAAAATAAAGGTTTATACTTCTGAATCCCCAGATCAGAAAAAGAGTAAGCTGAAATAATCTAATGATGCATCTCAAGGTCCTAGAAAAAATGAGTACAATCTAAATCCAAAGCTAGCACAAGGGAGGAAATTATAACGATTAGAGCAGAAATTAATGAAATTGAGACTAAAAATTACAAAGAATCTAATCAAAGAGTTGGTTGTTTGAAAGAATAAACACAATTGGCAAACACCTAGCCAATTATATAGAAAGAAGGAAAGAAAGAAAAGAAAAGAAAAGAAAAGAAAAGGATAAAGGAAGGAAGGAAAGAAGGAAGGAAGGAAGGACGGACAGATGGATGGACTCAAATCATGCAATTAGAAATGAAAAAGGTGAAATCAAAACGGATTCTGATGAAATCCAGAAGATCGTTTGTAACTACTTTGAGAACCTGTACTCTAAAAAACTGGAGAATTCAGAAGAAATGGATAGAGTCCAAGAAACATATTAAAAAAAACAAGGTTAAACCAAGAAGATATAAAAAGCCTGAATAATCTAATATCGGTCATTGAAACTGAAGAAGGAATTAAAAAAAAAAACTACCAACTAATAAAAGCCCAGATCCCAGTGAAATTACTGGTCAAATTCTACAAGAAATTTAGGGAAGACGCCAAAATTTCTCAAACTTTTTAAAGAAATCCAAAGGGAAGGAGTAGTTCCAAAGTCATTCCTGGAATCTAGCATTAGCCTGGTTCCAAAACCAGAAAAAGACCAAAGTTAAAAAAAAAAAAAGAACTATAGGTCAATCTCTTTAATGAACATAGATGCTAAAATCCTCAGTAAGATATTGGCAACTGGTATGCAACAAATCATCAAAAAGATCATACATCATAACCAACTAGGGCTCATTCCAGAGATGCAGGGATGTTTTGACATACACAAATCAATAAATGTAACACACCGCAAAAACAGGAGAACGAAAATCACGTGATCATTCAATAGACACAGAAAAATCCTTGACAAAAATCCAACATCCATTCATGATAAAAGCCCTGAAGATAATAAGTATGGAAGGATCTTATTTCAGTCTACTAAAAAACATTTACGGCAAACCAATGTCCAACATCATATTAAATGAGGAAAAGTTAAAAGCTTTCCCTCTAAAATAAGGAACAAGAGAAGGATGTCTGCTATGACCACTCCTGTTTAATGTATTTCTCGAAACATTAGTCAGAGCAATCA
This sequence comes from Hystrix cristata, assembly GCA_004026905.1. NCBI lineage: Eukaryota > Metazoa > Chordata > Mammalia > Rodentia > Hystricidae > Hystrix > Hystrix cristata. The sequence continues at coordinate 10,041 of PVJO010019123.1, read as the reverse complement.
GGCAAGAGAAGAAAAATAAAAGGAATATATATATAATACAGGAAAGGGAGTAGTTAAATTATCATTACTTGTAGAAGACATGATTCTCTATATAGAAGATCTAGAAAATTCCACCAAAAGATTCCTAGAATTAATAACCAATTTCAGTAGTATAGCATGATAGAAAGTGAACACACAAAATCAATAGTATTCCTGTACACTAATAAAAAACACCAAGAAAGACATTAGGGAAACAATACCTTTCATAACAGCACCAAGAAAAATTAAATACTTAGGAATTAACCTAAGCTAGGAAGCGAAAGACCTCTACAATGAAAACTACAGTACTCTGAAAAAGGAGATCAAAGAAGACATCAGAAAATGAAAAGATATCCCCTGTTCCTCGATAGGCAGAATCGATATTGTCAACAGGGCTATATTTCCAAAACTGATACACAGATTTAATGTAATTCCAATCAAACTACCAATAGCATTCTTCACAGAACCAGAGAAAACAATCCTAAAATTTATATGGAACCAGAAGAGACCTATAATATCAAAAGCAATCCTGGGCAACAGGAACAAGGAAGGAGACATCACAATCCCAGGCTTCCAAGTTATGCTACAAAGCTACAGTGATAAAAATAGCATGGTATTAGCCAAAAAACCAGACTCCATGGAATCAGTGGAACAGAATAGAGGATGCAAAAGCACCTCTAGGCACTCTCAACTACCCAATCTTTGACAAAAGGGCCAAAAACTTTTGCTGGAGGAAAGACATCATCTTTAACAAATTGTCCTGGGAAAACTGGCTATCCATATGCCAAAGGTTGAACCTAGACCCTTATCTCTAACCATGCATTAAACTAAAGTCGATGTGGATCAAAAATCTAAATGTTAAAACACTTATCTGCTGGAAGACAAAATAGATAAAACTCTTGAAGACATAGGTGTAGGCAAGTACTTTCTGAACAGAACCCCAGCTGCATAAGAAATAGCACCAAGAATCAATGAATAGTATCATATCAAATTAAAAACCTGTACAGCAAAGGAAACAACCAGAGTGAAGAGAAAACCTACATCATGGGGGGGGGGGAGTTTTTTGTTTGTTTTTTAACCAAGAACATGTATTGGTGCATTGTATACATAATGATCATATTCAACATGGTTATTTTGTACCTGTATATGATATATTCTGGATTGCCCTCCCTTCCCCACCCCTCCCTTCCATTCCCAGGCCCTTCCCTATTTGCAGCAGGTTTGGAGGCGGGGAATTTTGCCAGCTATTCTTCAACAAAGAACGAATATCTAGAATATATAAAGAACTCAGAAAATTAGACCCCTCAAATTAAAACATCCAATTAAAAATGGGCGACTGGAATGAACAGATACTTCTCCGAAGCACAATGACCAATAAACACACCAAAAAAGGTTCAACATCACTGGCCATTCAAGAAGTACAAATAAAAACAACATTGAGATTTCACCTCACTCCAGAAAGAATGGCCATCTTTGAGAAATCAAAAAATAACAAATGCTGGTGAGACTGCAGGAAAATGGAGCTCTTCCTCGTTGTTGGCAGGAATGTAAATTAGTACTACTGCTATAGTAATCAATATGGAGATTCTGAAAAAACTAAAACTAGAAATTCCATTAAACCCAGCTATTCCTCTTCTAGGTATCTTCCTGAAAGAGTTAAATACACCAAATTATAGTAGTACATGCATACTCATGTTTATAGCAGCACCATTCACAATAGCTAAATCTTGGAAGTGGCCTATATTTCCATCAACAGATGAATAGATAAAGAAAATGTGGTATTTATACAGAATGAAGTACTGCTCTGACAGAAAAGATAAACTTGAGTCATTTGTAGGAAAATAGATACGCCTTGAGACTATAATGTTAAATGAAATAAATCAGACACATAAGCTTATATAGCACATGTTTTTTCTTATATGGGAAACCTAAAATATAAATAAAAGACAATAGGAATTATGCAGATATTTAGCATATGGGGAGGAAGCAAAGAGGAGGAGGAAGGGGGAATGGAAGGGAGGGACATTTTTATTTTCTCTTATGACTGATATTTGTGTGCACTTGCACACACTCTGCAGTGGGAGAAAGCAGAATAGATGAAAACATGTGCGAGGACTAGGACCACGTACACTCTATCAGCATTCTCCCTAGGCAGACAGGTACCCTTTTTCATTTTGTTGCACAAGTCTTTGGTCTTTAGGAGAAAGTGGCAGCATATTAAGATACTAAAGTTTTTAGAGAAAGTCAGTATTGTCAAGAGAAAAGTTTGTCTTACAGCTGTTATATCCTGAGGGTCCTGAAATGCTCCCACCTTCAGCCAGCAACAGCAGGATTGGGAGAACTTTAGTGCCTTCTTGTCATCTCCATTCTGGGGACAATTAGACTGGAAAGATGTAGAAGGAGGTGGGCAAGAGGGGAGAGGCCACCTCATGCATATCTGATGTGAATTTCATTATGGACTAGTTGGCTACTTAATGGACAAATGTGGAATTTTTTCCCATCCTACTGATCACTGTGTCTGTATGGTTACAATTAGTAAGATTTTTCTTCCAGATAATACCTCTAGGTTTTTATATTTTGGGCTTCTAAATGATTAAGGAGTTGTAAATCCATTAAAATTGAAAATCCAGTTCCTCTTGTCTTCTCTGGTAGTTACAGATCTATAAATCGCAGCTTGTTGAGTATGCACTGTATGTTAATAACACTCACGAACTAGTAGATATGTAGAAGTGTGCTCCTTGCCCTCAAGCAGTTCCCTTGTAAAAATGTTTAGCAATGATGAGTAAATAACATATAAATCCATTCCCAGCAATGGCAGCTAGAGATGGAATAGGAAGAGACGGTGTGGCTCGAAGGGGACACCAAGAAGATGTAACCTGATGGCCCCACAGGGACCATCAGATGTAGGCAAGTGGAGAAAAGGCACCACAACAATCCAGGCAGTGGGATCTAACCAAGAATTCAGCTGAACTTGGCTGCAGTAGAGAACTTTGTTTGCCTGGCTAAAAAGCTTACATTTTATCCTATAGACTAAGGGAAGGCTTCCAGAAAGAAATTCCAGTGTTTCTTTTGGGTATTTTCCTTTTCTTTTGACCTTTTCAAGTATTTTCCCAGGAAAAACTTGAGCATCCCTTAGCATGCTCATAGCTCCCTGAATTAACTCACAGAATCTAATTTATTTTCTTCGTCCAACTAGTCCCTGTGTTAACTTCTTTCATATCTGTTTTCCTTACAAGACTATAAAGCCCAAGAGAACAAAGACCTTGTCTACTGTGTCTGTCTCCAATAAATACTTGAAGAAGAAATGAATGAACAAATTAGCTCAAAAAGATGGCTTCTCTTTGTTCATCTATCCCCTATAGACCCTGGATCTTCCTATTTGACTCCCTCATGGATAGCTCCACTTGTATGTTACGTGGACATTACAAATTTCACCATGTTCAAAAATAAATTATTGGAAACAAAAAGACAAACTATAAAGTAAGATAAAATATTTGTAAGGCATATGTTCAACAAAAGATACCCAACCAAAAGCTTATTATGGAGTTCTTTCCACTCAATAATGGAGTGGAAAGAACTCGTAACATTTCAGGTTTTAGATTTTTGGATTAGGGATGTCCAACTGGAGGAGGGAGATGGGGGAGCTCAACCTTTTACATAAAATCCTAGAAAATATAAACTAATACATAGTGACAAAAAGCTGGGATGGGATGGGGTGAATGGAGTTGTGTGCAGTTCATTATATGCCAATTATACCGCAATAAAGCTGTAAATAAAACCTACACGATTAATCCATCCCTCACAACTTGATTTTCCTTTTTCCTTCTTGATACGGAGCACTCTCTGCTCAGCCACTACTTTGGAAGCTTGGAGTCAGCTCTAACTCTTTCCTCTCCCTCTCATCAACCCACGGAAATAGCTATGTTCAATTCAACACAATTATTTGGTGCAGAGTTACCAAAAAATTTTTTTCCTCATGCTGAAGCACTTCCAAAAGCAGCTTCTGGAATTCAGAACATAAGGGTTTCAAGAAGATAAAAGTATAGGTAGAAAAGCTAAAAGTTAGTAGACAGTAAAATTTTCTCTTGGTAACCTAACGACCTTAAATTTTTTTCTGAGTAATGCAATCAATGATCTAGCAAGGCATAATTTTTCCATGACTGACTGGAGACAGAAATGTGTCTTGTGCGGTATCAGGTCACTATGCATAAAGGACTGGAGTTTTTTGGCAGTCAAATTCACACGTACAAGGCTACACTCAGCAAAAATTGTACTAAGATTGCTACATTCTCATGGGCAGTGATGCCTTGAATCACCATTTGGAAAATGGAACTATTAATCAGTCCTGGGTAGGAGTGCAATGCTTATTGGAAAGAGGAAAATAATTAGGTAAATTGACCAAAAAAGAAAACTTGTGACATCGGAAATCCAGGAATTCAGGAATATAGTAAATAGAAATAGAGAAGAACATAAGGAAAAATAAAAGAACAAGACAAAGTAGATCAAACCATTCAAACCAACCCAATTTGACAAGGAGAAAATATGGTATATTAGTAGAATGATGCAGTGTATGGTTTTTATTGCTCTGCTTTACATGCAGATTTCTTGCCAAGATAGTAAACACATGTGCTAATGATTTACATGCTGTATACCAAACTAAAATACACAAAGCCTACAAAAATATATTCATTGTATTTCACTTAAAATCAATAATGTCTCATGGTAAGAGCCATCTGCAGTATCACATTTAAATGCTTTTGAAAGCAAAAAGCAACAAATAATCTTTGAAACATGTAGAACAGATATTAGTATATTATTCGTATAAGTCTGTGACTTTACTTTCTACATCATTTCTGGGGTATTTACAAGTATGTTCCTTAATGCATCTCTTACATGATGGTAGGGAAACACAAAGTGTTTGAGAATTAATTATAAGAAATTGGAGAAAGTGGGTTATATGGAACATTACCCATTTTTAGCTCCTCAATCCTAAAACTACACATCTGATATTTTAAAATGAAGATGACATACAATTCTCTTGGATGCCTGCCTCAGCTCCCACCTTGCACATGATCACGGTGGCCACACCTCTGCTCTCAGTGTGTCTTGACTGACAGTTTGCCCCCATTTTCAAGCATCACCTATTTCCGCAGTCTCTGGACCCCTGTAGGCATATCGTGGCCCAGCCTTGCCTCACAGGCCTATAATTATGTTGTGTGCAGAAAGCAGGCTGGAAAGGATGGCAGTTGTAGACATGTCTGCCAGCAGATGAGTGAAAATGTGCCTTCGCTTGCCTTATGCACTGGGAATATCTCTGACAGAAAAGAAAAAAATATATGTACATATATATGTGGCCCCTGTCATGCTGTCAGGGCAGCTGACCCTGTTGTGATCTGCTGTGTAGGTGTCAGCTTCACCGCTTTCTAGTGCCTGGAGGCAGACTTAGGTCGAGTACTCAAATGCAACCAGAAATCATCTCTGAAATCTAAGTGAAACACATTTATTTTTCTTTCTCCTTTCTCCATTTATCAAGATTATCTAGAAATTTTTAACTACTTCTATTTATATATTCTTTATTTTTCATATTTTACCATTTTTAAGCTTCCGCTAATCATCAGGCAATATCTCAACAAGATATTGCTGTTGCTTGAACAGTCACTTCTAGCAAGATGATGTTGTCACATTAATGATCCTGTGACCTTTAGAAATAAGGAATATGGAAACACTAGCTGTTTCCATTAGAAACAGTATTTCTTTCCACCATAAAGAAAAATATAATGCTCATGGGCTGAATACAGGGTAATGGAAACCCCGTGCTCAGCTTAGAGAGAAACTGCCCCGCATGTGTGGTCATAATGTCTGAAGTCATCTGTTAAATTTATCTATGATATTCTGTTACTAGGATGAACTAAGCAGCATGCTTTCTGGAAATAAACTGATAAAATTTCCAATAAATACGGTTCATATAGCTGACATGTTCAGCCCATCTTCTTGCTAAAAACAACTAGAAATGTGAATAGAGCAAAAATGATTTACTTAATGCATAGTTGAGCTCAAACTAAAGAAAGGAAAATTTTGCAGGGCTAGGGAAAAGGCAGGCATCAAAACCTAAAGTAGCATCATTGAAGGGCAGGAGACCCAGGTATGGGCCTTCGGGGTTCAAGTCTAATATTTTAATGTACGTGCCTGTTAATGTTCATTGTTGATTTGACAGGATTAAGGATGCTGGGAGAGACGATTGGATCAGGGGGTTGCTATACTACACGTCAGTGGTTTATAATTGATAGTCGCAGTGGAATACACTACGGGAGGCAGGGCCCAGCTGAAGGAGGTGGGTCACTGCAGGCGCGCCTGTGAAGGGTGTAGCTCTCTCTGGTGCTCTCCTCTGCGCTCTGCTTCCAGCCACCATGAGTTGAGCAGGTTTCCTCCACCATGAGGTTTGTGTTTTGAAGCCAGCTGAGCAGGAACGGAAACCTCTGAACCTTGACCCAGATGTAGATTTCTCCTTTTTTAAGTTGAAAGTGTCAGGTATTTTTTCCCCAATGAAATGAAAGTTGATTAATACCCTGTCTTTACAGGAACAGAAGATTGAAGGCTCAGACCGTTTAGAGTCACGGCGTGGGAACACAGCACTGCTGTTGTTGTCGCTGTCCCGTGAAGAAAGACCTTGGCCACTTCCACCTGCAAACCTGAGGAACATCTCCTGGGCACTAGATGACGTGAATCACGTGTGAATAAGCAGAAACCTAAGCCCGAGGCTTTATCTCTGCTATCCAAATTTGCACACCAGCATGGCACAGGAATTAACAAAGTCTAGACCTGTAGGGTCTCTGCAGAGGAAGACTTCAAGGAGATGTCCACCCAAAAGAACTTGATAACAGCCAGGTTCACAGTAAAATACTGCAGTCATAGAAGAAAATAAACTGCCAAGAAGAGGAGTCAGAGCATTCAGTCTCAGGAATGGAAGACAATGGAACAATCTGAAAAGGCCTACAAAATAAACGATTAAGGTATTTAAATAGATGTTAAGAGTGATATAATACAGAAAGCAATCAATTAAGGCTTTGCCCTCTGATATGCTAGGTTGAGACAGGTATAAGCAGAAAAGGCTGTACTAGGTGGAACAACATCCCACATTTGAGAAGTATGGGGGAAACATTACTAGGAGGACCCTGGAATGGATTGGTTGTTGCTAGTTCCATTGCCTCATGGTGAGAGAAAATGACAGCTCATATTTATTAATCAATAACCTAAAACAAAGTGTGAGTGTTAAAGAGGCTCTTGAAGAGCCTTAAAGAGACATTTGTCTCCTGCGGCCAAAGGGCAGATGCAACAAAAAAATGGGCGCAAGATTTAGTCATAAGAGCAGTAGAATTCCAGAGAAGACTGAATTCTCAGCTGAGGTCAGTCTTCCACCTCACAGTCAGGGTCTTGATGGGGAATGACAGAGTTGGCATGAAATACCTGGGCAGATTCAGCTGAGGAACTTGGATCTCCAGATTCTCTGGAAGTATCTGTAGGTGCGCGCGCGTGCACGCGCACGCACACACACACACACACACACACACGTACACCATGCTTTCTTGAAAAGTATGCAGAGCCCCCTAATGAAGCAGGGGCTTTCCTGGGCTATGCTTCCAGGATCTGCTTCCACTGTATTATAGTTTGTGTCTAGATGTCCCCCCAAAGCCTCATGTGGTAAGAGGTAGCTGGATCTAGAGTGTGTGATTACTAAATTAGTCCACTGATTGCTTTGGCATTGTTCTGCCGGGATCAAGGATGTGACACTAGGATTAAGGGTATTAGGATTAAGGGTAGGAGTACTGCCCACCCTAAAGCCAGGTAGCCTGGATAAGATATAAAATACAGGAAGAAGCTGGTTAGTCCCCCTTTTGCTTGCATTCCTTGCGTACCTGGCTGCCTTCTGCCTGTCTGCCATGCCACCCTGCCTTGGACCCAGCTGACTGTGGATCAAAACCTCTACAAACGGTGAGCTAAATAAACCTTTCTTCCCCTAACTTTAGGTGTCTGGTATTTTGTCTCAGCAACGAGAGAAAAGTAACTAAGACACACTGCATCTCTTGGCCACTGGAGCCATACTTAGGGTCAAATCTCAGCATAACCAAAATAGAAAGAAGGGCCTGCCAAAGAGGAAGTGACAGGCCAGAACTGCTGCAGAATCTCACCAACAAGAGCAGCAGGAATGGGCTGGGGTCGGTTGGGGGATGTGAGGATATGTCAGGATACACATCAAGGCAGAAGAAAACTAGTCATGTAAGGGAAAGTTTATTGGTATAAGGACATGATAAGTGGCATATAATTGAATAGCTAACACAAGCCCTAGGTGACAGTTCTAACACTCTGCTTAAATACCCTTCAAAATTTTAGAAAACATGATAGTTCACCTTAAATGATGTGTAGAAGTTATTATTGCAATGGGAGAGAGTGGAGAAGGAATGAAAAGGCTCATCGCAGTTGACATGCTGGAACAGGTCTAACCCTACAAGCTGACCCCTGTGTGTTCAGTCTTTCCTGGAGGACAGTCCATCTACCAGGGTGAGAAAGAACACACAGGTGAGGGGACATTTGTGTCACTGAGACACTAAGTTGACTCCCTTCCATAAGCCAGAATGGCTGCTAGGAGACACCATTTCACTTGGCTTGGCAACCTAATAACAATGGAAATAATAAGGAACCAATAATAACAGATCAAATAGCAACATATAACCATCAAAAGAAAGATGTGCAAGGTGGGCATAATTCCCATCAAGGGAGCAAGAACAGAATGGCAGCCAGGGGAGCGTGATCTATAAGGGTCTACGAAGATGGTTTAAATAACATTTGTTCCTAGGAAAAAGATAGATGGGAAACTAATAAAAGGATATCCGAAAGAGATGAATAATAGAATAACAAATGAGCTTTGGGGTCAGCTGGCCTGGTGAGGAAACATGACCCCAAGATCAGTGCCCAGATCAAAACCAGGACCCATGACTAAAAGAGAGACTGGATCTCCATGAGGAAGGACACTGCCCTTCATGGCAAGAATATGCCGGAGTCATTCTCAGAAAGGTCAGTGGCCACTTGCTCAGATGAACATATTCTAGGAAAAAGGAATATGAGAAGCAAACATCCGTCAGGTAATAAATGGTATTCTGTCCCAGTGTCGCCTCCGAGTGGGTTCAACACGTGCACAGATCCATCTAGTAATTCTTTCCTTCGTTCCAAAATATATAATTGGAATAGACACACTTAAGAATTGACAGAAACCTCACATTTAATTTGGTTTATGATCTGTAGAATAAGAGCTATTGAGGTATGGAAAATCAAGTAGAAGCCCTGAAACTATCCCCTGACCAAGACAATGGCACTACACAGGATGGCAAAAATTACTGTCTACTCTCAAAGATTCTGAGAATTCAAGGATGGTGGTTCTTGTTATATATTCCCATCTAATTTAACAGCTGACCCCTGAAAAGCCCGAATGGACAGAGACACACAGCAGTGGACTACTATAACTTAACCAAGTAGGAGCCCGGTTATGGCTTGTATACCAGAAGTGGCATCTTTACTAGAGCAGGTTAACATGGTCTCAGATGCATAGCATAAGATCACTGGTCTGGTATGAAAGAGTATCAGAAATAATTTGTATTCACAAAGGACAGAAAATTGGATGTATTTATAACCATGTCCTGGCTGTTAACTTTCCTGCTCTCTGTCATTATAATTTGAAGGCTACCATGTTAAGTGGCAGAAAGCCTGCTAGCTTTGAGAGAAAAAAGGCTCTGAAGCACATACAGGCTTCAGCCACTTCGGCCATGTGACCTGAAAGATCCCTCAGTACTCAGAAGTACCTGTGATACAGGAAGACAATGTGTGAGGGGGCTGGGGACTTGATTCAAGTGGTAGAGTGCTTGCCTAGCAAGCACAAGGCTCTGAGTTCGATCCCCAGCGAAGAAGAAAGAAGAAGAAAGAAGAAAGAAGAAAGAAGAAAGAAGAAAGAAGAAAGAAGAAAGAAGAAAGAAG
>PVJO010019122.1:0-34890 GCA_004026905.1 Hystrix cristata | reverse complement strand
TAAATAAAGTTTAAAAATAAAGACAAATATTTGCAATCTGTATGACAGACACAATTTGGGGGTCCTCCTAACCTCTAAATAATTAAAAAGTGAAAAGAAAGGAAAAAGCAGCACAGAAAAATGAACAAAAATAATGAGTTACTGTGATTGGCACATGACAGCAAACAGGTGGAGGAAGACCAGCCCTGAATGTGGAATAGGTTGAGAGCCTGGATGGGACAAAAACAGAAGGGAGAAGCTTGCTGGTGCAGGCTCCCTGGCTCTTCCTTCCCCTCTCTGTTTCCTGGCTGCCATGAGGTAAGCAGCTTTCCTCTACCACACACTCCCACTGTGATGTTTCTGCCTTTTCACAAGCCTACAAGCAGCGGAAGCAGCTGACCATGAACTCACACCTCGGAAATCATGAGCCAAAGTGACTCTTCCTTTTAGTTAGTTTTCTCAGGTATTTGATCACAGCAACCAAAAGCTGACTAACACAGCTACTAATTCATAATAGAAGAAGCAATAATATTTAACCTAATAAGATTCATGAAGATGAAAGCAACAAAGCAATATCTTTAATGGTGTGCCTAAAAAAAGTCCTAGCCTCACTTAAAGAGTAGTAAAAATCTAATATAGGTTGTTCCAAAGCTCCACCTTCCTCCCCCAAATTATAAGATACAGAGTCCTCTCTCAATCTTTCTTTTCACTTGGGCTTGCTGACATTTGGTGCTGGATAATTTTTGTTGCTGGCTGTTGTTCTGTGCCTTGTAGGATGCTGAGCAGCATCGCTGGCTTCTTTCCCTAGATACCAGTTGCACACAAAGCCCCAGAAGTTAGGACAACCAAAAATGTCTGCAAATTTTGGCAAATCGGCCTTGAGGGACAAATTTACCCCAATTGAGAGTCGGAGATGTAGAGCATGTTTGAAGCATTTTTCCTCTGCAAGCTTGATTATGAAAAGAGAAATAAAAGTTACCAATTTCAAAGCTTCCATCAATTAAACCAGCAACAGAAGAGGATATTTCAAATCTCTTTTCTATCTGAGTGATGGAACTTTTCATAATGGTTCCACCTAGGGATCTGCAAAGATACGTAAACGACAGAGCTGCCAAGAATATCTAAGAAAAAGAAGAAGGGAAGGGAAAAATCATTAATCAAAAGACCAGCTTAGGTCCATACGCACATTTTAGAATGTTTCTTTTTTACCTTAAAACATTATTTTTAACATAAAAGGATAACTTTCCCTTTTTTACGTTACCATCACTGTACAGATAAAGTGTCATTTTCTTTTTTCATTTTATGTTTTATGAAAAAATAAAACAAAATTTCATAACAAAATGATAAGAGAACAATAGTTAATACATTGTGTATCCTTGTCTTTAAGGTACCAAACATCAGCAAAACAGATTCTGTCTTGCAAAGAAGAAACAAAAAGATATTAGCACAAAACTTTCTTTTCCATGAACTAAGATAAACTAGTGGTATAAATGAAACTCATTAGCATATATATATTAAAATATTTTTGAAACAATGAAATAGGTAATTTGGAGAACCATTTGAACGTCATTCCACTTCCTACTTACCTGTCTCCATTTTGCTCTTGCATTTATATATTTTGAGTTTCTCCTATAGAAGAAACCATGAGATATTTCAGTTTGTGTGTCTGCCTTCTTTCACTCAATATTATGTTGACAGGTTGCATCCATTTATCTAAAAATTCTGAAGTTCACCTTTATTTAAGGCAGAGTAGTACCCCATCATGTATAAATACCAAATTTCCCTTACCCATTCATCTATTGATGGACCTATATGCTGTTTCAAATATGTAGCTATCAAAATTGTGCTTCTATAAACACGTGTATGCATGTATGCCTATAATATGATAACTGTAACTCTTTGGGGAAGATATCAAAAAGGAGGATAGCTGGGTCAGATGTACTTTTTTTGGCGGGGGGAGGTGCTGGGGATCAAACTCAGGGCCTTGTGCTTGCTAGACAAACACTCTAACCATCAAGCTAAATCCCCATCCCCAGATGCAATTTCTATCTTTAGTTTTTTGAGAAATCTCCACACTGATTTCTGGTAACAATATCAGATTATTATACTGATATAATTAAGACTGTCTAATCTATTTAAAATTTTCCTGTTTCTATCTATTTAAAATTGTAACACTTTTCCCTCATATTATTCTTTATTTTTTGCGTACCTCATTTTGGGGGGTGCTGGGAATCGAACTCGGGGCCTTGTGTTTGGTAGGCAAAGGCTCTACCACTGAGCTAAATCCCCAGCCCCTTTTACGCGTCTGTTGTGTCTTGCACTCACTAGAATGTAAACTTCATCAGGGCCGAGGTTGTGTTCCATTTTGTCCCTTGTTTGTATCTGCAATATATAGAACAATTCCTGGTGCAAATAACTGAAAACAGCTGTGTGTTTTATATTCGCCCGTGCTTTGGAGTTACGGATAAAGGCCTAACAAAGCTCTTCCACAGCTGGTAAGATGTGTTTCTTCGTGCATGAAGGACTGTCGACTTATGTATCTTGTCAGTGAAGAAGAAAAATCGAGAAGCACTCTTAAATAACACAACTTAGAGATAACTGAGGGTTTTTATATGAAATATAAGAAGTCATCTAAAAATGAAACAAAATATGAAAAGGTGGCAAAACTACTTGGTCTAAGTTGATGGTGCAAGGAACAAGACTCATAGGAGAAAGATATTAGACTGACCCGATGGAGGTGAAAATAATTACAAAGTTTTCTTTAATGAGAATCATTTCTGACATCTTGTAGAGACATATACAATCTTTATAAAATAGAACAGTTTATGAAAATTATTTAAGACATAATCATATCAAAAATCATTTTATTATTCCCAGAAATTAAAAACAAAAAATCACGGTGGGAATGAAAATGATATCAGCAAGATGGCAGAATAGGAAGCCCTGAGTCTTGTTCCTCCACAAGCCACAGAGTTAAGAAATGAACTAAATCTCCCTGTGAGAACACCAGAAATAAATTACGTACAGGCGTCACGTACCCCAAGAAGCTGGTACAATTATAAACACATGGAAACCTGGAAGGAAAATTCGCAATTCTGTCTGCTTTCTCACCTCTCAGTTCATTATGCACAGTGCAGTTGGGAGGAACAAACTAAGTCCCCTACATCTAACTTTTTCACTTTTAAGAGGGCTTCCCAAGAATCAGTTTCTGTCCGGCTTGTATCCGTATACTGATAGAACAAGGCACCAGACTGGGGTAGGGGCCAGGTCTCCCAGAACAGTTACAATTCAATGTGCATCATTTTGCAGTACCAAAGAAAGACACGAGGTGGAGCTCCAGGAACACAATTTACTACGCCCTGAAGGACAACAGCGCTGCAGACAGATACCAGGGTGGGAGCTGCCTAGAAGACAGCAAACTTTTTCAAACAGGTTATGCACAAGCCCCAAAAGGGCAAAAAGAAATGTATGACCGTGAAAGCTTTAATGGACTCCACAATCTCCTATGAGAATACATAAAGAAAGTTCCCTGTAGAGAAAACCAGATTTCAAAGCCTAGAAGAGTTGGCTGATACTTCAAATGCTGAAATCCCAACAAAAACTAGAAATATATACACCATGTCATACAAAGAAACAGGGAATCTGGACACAGAGAAACAAATTAACTCTCCAAGTACCGATCCAAAAGAAACAAAACTATACGAATTTCCAAAAAAAAATTTAAATATTTCTGCCAAATATATTTAGTGAATTAAAAAAAGAGGATAAATAAACAACTAAATGAAATTAGAGGCAGGATGCATAAACATAAAGAAAAAATCCACGAAGATACAGAAAACATGAGTGACCAAACAGAAATTCCTAATAGAAAAATGATAAATGAATTGAGAAATTTACCAAAGAGACTCAAGGACTGACTTCTTCAGGCAGAAAAATCGGTGCACTCAGCGCTAAGACTTGCAAAATGACTGACAGAGAGGAGCGGAAAAGGAAAACTATAAGGTCCAACGAAGAGCCTGCAGCAATCATGGAACATGGTCCAGTAGAACAAGATACACACTATATGAACAACAGAGGAGAAGAAAGCACAGAAAACGTAAGTGAACAAACAACGACCCCAAATTTCCTAAATCTGAGAAGGAAAATGGATAATCAAACTCGGGGCCTTGTGTTTGCTAGGCAAGGGCGCTACCACTGAGCTCAACAGTTTAAGAAGCTCAAAAACATTCCAACTATTGTAAACCTATAGAGACCTGCCCATGACACAATTTAATCAAATTATCAAAAGTCAGAGCAAAGAAACAAAGAACTCTGAAAGCAGAAAATCTACTCAAAAGTAAAAGGGAACTCATGAGTTCTCAAACAGATTTCTCAATAGAAACCATGTAGGCTAGAAGCGAGTAAGATGATAAATTCAAGCAACTGAAAGGAAATTACTGCCAATCAAGAGCATTCAGAAATGAAGGAGAAATCAAGACTTTTCTCATATTAACCAAAGACCTACACTGCAAGAAAGGCAGAAAGGACTAGGGAGTTTTAAAAGCTGCAGCAAAAGAATGCTAAGCAGCAAAAACAAAGCTTGAAAATATACAAATCCTATGGCCAATGTAAATATGTATTGAAATACAGGATCTCACATTTTTGTAAAGTATCCAAGTCACTTATAAATCTGGTATACAATTTTTTAAAAGCACAGAGAGTAATTATACATGTCTGCTCATGGATATGCAAAGACAAGTAATTTGTGTCACCAATAACAAAGTGGGAGGGAAGAGATGAAATGTTGTAGAGTTATTACACATAACTGAAGTTTGCTATTATCAATTCACAAGATTGCTATAAGTAGGATGTTGTATATAACTGCAATAATAACAAAGATAACATAAAAGGACATGAGATTAAACAAAAACATGTCCCAACAAAAATTAAGAAAGCCCAAAAGAAACAGAAGAAAGGAAAAGTGGGACAAAAAAGCTACAGCAGAGAAAAGTGATTTTTAAAATAGCAATAACTAGAGGGGGAAAAGAAGGAAGGGCAAGGGAAAAAATGGAAAAATGGAAATAAACCTGCTGTAAATAAGGAAAGGGAAGAATGGAAGGAAGGGGTGGGGAAGGGGCAGGGGACCAAGATACATCATGTACAGGTACAAAATAACCATGATAAGTGTGATCATTATGTGTATAATGTACCAATACATGTTCTTGGTAAAACATAAAAATAAATAAATAAATAATAAATTAAAGGGCTGGGGATTTAGCTCAGTGATTAGAGTGCTTGCCTTGCAAGCACAAGGGCCTGAGTTCGATCCCTGGTACCACAAAAAAATAAATAAATAAATAAATAAATAAATAAATAAATAAATTAAATAGCAATAATAATTCCTTTTCTATCACTTTATTTTACATATATGAATATTCAGCAGAATATTCAACACACCAATTAAATATAGACTGGCTGAATGGCTAAAAAATGCCATTATAAGACATTCAATTACATTCAAGGATATACAGAGGCTGAAAAAGAAAGCAGAAAAGGTATTCCCACAAACAGGTAACTAAAGACGGCAGACGTGGTCGTCCTTACTTCAGACGAAATAGATTTCAGACAAAAGTTGTCCCAGAAGACACAAAATACTATAAAAAGACTAATAAGTCAGTCTGGCATGGTGGCACACAGCTGTAATACAGCCCTGAGACACCCCCACCAAGCTCAGACAGCTAGAGGCAGCCACACTCAGGAGAAGGCGTCCAGGCAGTTGGTGGGGAATGGGCCGTGGACTTTGCACCTTGAGATAGGGTGACACACACATTCCCATGCAAAATAGTGAAATTTTTGTAACCAATGTAATCACTCAGTGCCGGTATTCAAATAAGGTGAAAAATTGTACACCCAATTGATAGATTTAGTTTGTACCCTGGGAGGCTGAAGCAAGAGAATCATAAGTTCAAGCCCAACACCCAGTTTTGAACAAATAAAACAGGCAAAGGATGGAGCTGAGTGCAGATGCTCTGGGTTCAAATCCTAGCAATAAATAATAATAATAGTGTCAAGACACAAGGAACATACAATCACTGTAAACACAGATGTACCGAACATTTGAACACCCAAACATATGAAGCAAACACTGACATCACTGAAAGAAGAAACAGTAGCACAGAAATCGTAGGCTACTCCCATACCCCATGTTCAATTACGAACAGAACAATCAGACGAAAAATCAGTCAAGAAACAGAATTTGAACCACAGTCAAGACCAAATGGACCCAACAGAAAAACAGAGAATGCACTATCCAACAACAGCATAACATAATCTTCCCAAGAAGAAATGGGAACATTTTCTAAGATAAATCACAAGATAGACCACAAAAGCAAGTCCTGACAAAATCTAAAAGATTGCAAAGATACAAGTTATCTTTTCCCACCACAATGGAATGAAACTAGAAGTCAATAGCAGAAAGAAAAGAGTAAAATCCAAAAGATATGTGGAATTTAAAGTCGCATTCTTAAATAACAGGAGATTAAGAAGAAATTACAAGGGAATTTATAAAATATCTGGAGACAAATGGAAATAAAAATACAATATATCAAAGCTTATGGAATTCATTTAAAGCAGTACTAAAAAAAAGTTTTATGGTGTTCAGTAATTTTATTGAAAAAGAAGAAAGATCCCAATTAACAACCTAACTTTAGGTTGTTAAATAGAGTAAAAAAAGAATTAACAGAGAAAATACGAGTAAAAAACAGAGTAAAATGGTTTGTGGTGTTCAGTAATTTTACTGAAAAAGAAGAAAGATCCCAATTAACAACCTAACTTTAGGTTGTTAAATAAAGTAAAAAAAGAATTAACAACAACAAAAAAAGGAATTAACAGAGAAAATAGGAGTAAAAAACAGAGTAAAATGGTTTGTGGTGTTTAGTAATTTTATTGAAAAAGAAGAAAGATCCCAATTAACAATTTAACTTTAGGTTGTTAAATAGAGTAAAATAGAGTAAAAATAGAATGAAATAAAGTTTAAAAAAAGAAGGAACAGAAGCCAAAGTTGGGGGAAAGAAGAAAATAATAAAGAATAGGGCAGACGTAAATGGAATAGGGAATGGAAAAACAATAGAAAAATCAACGAATCTCCAACCCTGAAAATGTCAGTGAAACTGCCAGATCTTTAGTTAGATTAAGCAAAAGAGAGAGAAAATTTAAATATCTAAAATTGGAAATGAAAGAAGAGATATTATAATGGGTGCCCCCAAAATAAAAGAATTATAAGAGACTACTATGAAAAATTATATGCCAAAAAATTGGAAAGGTAGAAGAAATGAATAGATCCTAGAGAACTTACTAAAACTGAATCATGAATCAGTAAAAATCAGAACAAACTTGTAACTTGTCAGGATATTAAAACAATGATCAGAAACCTCCCAATTAAAAAAGAAAATCCCAGGAACAGACAACTGCACTGGGAAATTCTACCCAGTAGTCAAAGAATTAAAGCTCCAAAGAATTTAATAAATCAGACTGACAAACTTAAACATCACATGCTTTCTTTTATATGGGAAACCCAAAGTAAAAATAAATCAAAGAGCAAAAGAAAAGATAGATAATAAGAAACAGGAAGATGGATCTTTTGCTGATGGGAAGAGGACAAAGATATGGAGCAAGGAGTCAAAGCAGAGGACAGGGGACATAAAAAGAATGAAGTTATGTTATGTATATGTACCAGCTCCCCACAATGAATGTAATCATTATGTATCGCAAACATGTCATAATAAAAATAAAAACTAAATTAAATAAATAAAATAGAGAACAATAGACAAAGAAGGAGGAGGATGGAGAAGCAGACCATTTCCAAACTCAATCTATAAGTCTAGCACAACCCTGATTCTAAAATGAGATAAAGACACACACAAAAAATCTACAGATCAGTATTCCTGATGAATATTGCTGCACAAATATTTGATAAGATATTAGCAGATGAAATTCAACAGAGCAGACTTTAAAGCAAAGAACATCACCATGGAAGAAAGAGTATTACATGAAGGTAAGGGGTCAATTCTCAAAGAATTCATAATAGTACTTAACATGTTTGCGCCTGACTACATCACAGCCAAATTATTGAAGCAAAAAGTGGTAGAACTGCAAGGAAAAATAAATAGCTCTATTGTCATAGATGGAGATTTTTAACACTTCTCTGTCAGAAATGGATAGATCCAGTCAGTGGAAACAAAAGTGACACCTCTGCGCCCAGCAGCACTATTTATAAACTGGATATATTCAACTGACAATACCCAAACATACAGCAATCACAATAGTCTGAATGAAGGAAAAATAGACAAATAGATCAAGGGAGCCAAATACAGAACCCAGAAACAGACCCACATAAATATTGTCAACTAATGACATTCTTTATTTTTTTCTTAGCCCATAACACAGGAGCAAAGGCAATACTATGAAGAAAAGATAATATGCAAACTAATAAATCCAGACAGAAACCTTTTACCCATCACAACGATTACCTCATAATGTTTCACAGGCCTCAGTGCAAGTATAAGGTAACCCTGGGGAAATCTAGATGGTCTAGATGGGATTTGGTAATGTCTTCGTAGGCTCAATTACAAAGGCAAAATCCATTACGGAACTAATGGATAAATAGTTTAAACCATCTGTTCCACAAAAAGACACCATCAAAAGAGTAGAATAGTCACAGACGGGGAGAAAATATTTACAAAAGACATACCTTTTAAAGAACTATTTTCCAAAATATGCAAACATTCAAATAATAAGAAAACAACCTGATTAAGAAATTGGCAAAGATCTTAACACACACCTCACTGAAGAAAATATACAGAAGAAAAACTAAGCATATGAAAAAAGTGTTCCATGTATTGGATTTCTCATCACTGGGAAACAATACCCGAAACCCACAGTTTAAAGGGGAGATTTCATGTGGCTCATGACATCTGGGGTTCAGTCCACGGGTGGTCAAATGGCTTTAAGACAGAAGCATCATTGAAGCAGGATGTGAAAAAGCAAAGCTGTGCAATTTGTGGTGGCCAGGAGCAGAGTGTGGTTATGGTACCTGAGAAGAAGGAGTCAAGGGCCACACAGAGTACCCGAGGAAACTCCTCCATGACCCACCCAGACTCACCCACAAATGTGCTGTATTCATCCCCTAGGGCAGCATTTCTTAATCTAATCGAGCTGATTTATCACACTGACCATCAAAATCAACCACTTGTCAACTCAAGCACATCTCCTTAAGCCATAATTAGCCACCAAATAAATAGAATAATAAGCTAACATTTACACCAAACATGTTACAACTATCCTGTGTACACAGAGAACATGATAAACTCAAAGTCTCAACAGTCCATCATTTTTGAAGTCAAATTCTCCTCTGATACTAAAAGCAAACTCTTAGTTATGAACTCATAAAAATCAGTAACGAGATACATGATCCCAAGGTACAGTGGCACAGGGAAAATACTTCTATTCCAAAATGGAAGACTATGTGGAAGGTAAGAATCAGACCAAAGCAAAGTGGAAATCCAACAGTGTAGTCACCCAGTGGTCCATGTCTGCTCAAGTTGACTTGGGACAGTAGAAGACTGCTAACTCTGGGGCGCCAGAATGTCTTGAAAATGGGATGTTTTGCGAATCCGAGCAGAGACAGACCTTAAAGGGAAGATGAGGAATATCCCATAGGAATGATCAGGTAAAAGATAATCATTCAGCCAAACTGCTCCCATGCCTTGCTCGCCCACCTTGCTACCTAAAGCAAACATTCTGCCCTTTGTTGCTCCTCAATAAATCTAGGGGTTTGAGTCAGTTCAGGGCTTCCCTCAGAATAGGTGGAGCCCCCTGGCCGCCCAGCAGAGATATTCCGTCTCCTGTGTCTTCATTCGTCTCTCTCAACAGGGTTTGCTGGCCTGAACCCAGCACATTAAGGCCTGTAGCTGCATGTCCCGCACCTGGGGCCATGTGTTGGTGAGATGTGAATTCTAGAGGGCTTGAGAAGCCCCATGCCTATATCCTCACTTGTTGAAGCCCACACAGCCTTTCACTTGGGCTGCTCTACTCACAGCCTGAAGCCATCTGCAGCAGACATTCCACAAGGTCCTCAGGTATTCACTGTCGCTTTGGGTTCATTCCTACAGCTTCCCAAATGGCTATCTCAGGAGCTTCTTGCCTGGCCTCCAAGACCTTCTTTTGAAATCTGAGAGAAAGCCTCCCTCAATCCTCAAGTGTTGCATTCTGCTTGCAAGTAAAACAAATACCATGTGTGTGACACCAAGGTTGTCACAGGGTAGGCAGTAGCCAGATTCTGTTGGACTGTGCCCGCAGCATCCTCTGATTGACAGCACTTGCCAAAATCAGTAATTAGAGAAATAAAACCACCACCACTTGTTCCAGCATTGCATTTCACAATAATATAATAATTGTAAGGATTAGAAAGTATTACATAGAAACATGATTTTAAAATGATGTGACTATATTGTACGTTATTATCCTTTCATGGGAACTATGGAAAAATTACTAGAAATAACTATTAGCAAGGTCACTACATATATGATACATATTTCAATTACATTTCTAACTCCACTAACAAACATCAAACAATCTAATTAAACAAGAATAAATCATTTACAATACTAAAAAACGCCAAATATTTGGAGATAAATCTAACAAATATGTACAAAAGCTTAACAAAGAAAATTTTAAAACTTTTTTGAGGCATGCAATCAAGATACATGGACAGTAGGCTTAATACTTTAAAGATATATATCATCTCTAAAGCCATCTACAAATATTTCAATCAAAATCTCTAGAATGTGTTTCATCAAACTCAATAGGTTTCCTTTGGGGAAAAAAATTGTAGAAAAATTCTTCTAAGACCAAGAAAATTGAAATGATGTCTGAGTAAGAGTAAAAAAGACTGTGTAGTCTAAAAATTGCAGCACATGATCTGAAGCTCCATACAGTATCTATCCCTACTGTAGGAATAAATTAACAAATGAATAGAAAACAGAGCCCAGAAAAGGCTCATATATATACAAAACTTGATATAGGACAGAGGGTCATAGAAGGAAAATGGGAAAAAGAGAGCCTGGTCACTAAACAGAGCTGGAAGAAGCAGTTATATATATGGGGCACAGTAGATATTAATCTTCTACCATGCAATTTACATATTTACTGTTATGTAAGTCAAGATTTTAAAGTCAGAAGCGAAATATATAGATATGAAGATTTCTCATATTAGATAAACAAGGTATTCACAAATAAAACTGACTACTTAAACAAGTGCCCATTTATAAAATTACTTGATAAGCTCAAATACATCAAAATTAAGAACACTCATCCACTTAAAAATACACTAGGAAACTAAAAAACTAGCAAAAAAACTCCAAGATATTCTTTTATATATAATAATAAATTAACACTAGGATGCTATATTTATATAAATAACTCAAGAAAAGCAGAAATAGATAAATGATCCAATACAAAAATGGGTAAAATAAATGCATGAGTTTTCAAAAAAGAAAAAACAGGGCTAATACCTTGTAAAGCAATGTTAAATCTTAGTAGTTATCAGAGAAGGCAAACCAAGAAAAATACTAGAGGCTCTTTTGTGTTCATTTAAATTTCAAAAATATAAGAAGCCAGATTATACTAAATTTGGGAAGAACACATATTCAGATGTTCACTTATGTATTACTCATAGGTATTTAATTAGTAAAGTCCCTGTAGAAAACAATTTAACATCATCTTGTAAAGCTGAACACACATTCTCTGTGTTCTAGCTATTTTGATTCCAAGTATTGTCGAGAAATGTTCCTGGGTACACCAAGAAACACGAAAGGGAATATTTATACCAACATTATTTATAATACGAAAGCCCTGAGAACAATTTTAGAATTCAAGAACAGTAAAGAAACAAATCAGGCTATATTAACATCAAGGGAATTTTACATAGCATTCAAAATGCCCAAATTACTGCTATATGAAATAATACAGATATATTTAACAACATAATAGTGAGTTAAAAATTCTATAAATACCAAATACGTTTTTATATAGTTAAGACAATTAATATACTATTTAAAGAAACCTGTATAGATATTTTCAACCCGCATTACACAGCAATAAGATTATTGACCAGAGGACCTTCAAATAGAGAGAGTAACCTGGCTTATTGTCACAAGGCTTCTTAAAACGTGGAATAGTCAGTGTTGATGAGACGGGACCTGAGAAAGACTTAACCAACATCACTAGATTGGAACACGAAAGGAGGCCATCAGCCAACAGATTGTGGCAGCCTCTAGAAGCAGGAGGAGTCAAGGAAACAGATTTTTCCAAGAACTCCTATAAAGAAGCCTGGTCTTGCCAGCACCATGAGTTGTTTAGCTTGCTGATACTGTTAATCTGAACAGTAAGGTAATTTATTTTAAGGCTTCAAACACACATATGTATAAACAACTACATGTCTAGCCATGTGTGCTTGGGTCAGTGTTGGCCCGTGATCGGTGCTAGGAAAACAGTCCACCTGGGGTTGAAGAGTAATAGATGGGGCTATTTTACGCGGGTTGGTCAGAGGTCACACAATGTTCAAAGATCTGAAAGAGACCAAGGCACATGATTTTCCCAAGAAAAACATTTCGGAAAACAAATATCAAGTACAAAGTCCCCCCACACAGATGTGGTTTTGACATGTCCGAGGAAGAGACAATGCCAATGTGGCAGCAGGACAGTGAGCCAGAAGAAGCACTAGGGGATGTATGATTGGTGGCTATCCAGCGGGTTGTTTATGCTGGAAGGGGAGTGGGATCATTAGCAGAAAGACAGAATATTTACTTTGGTCCTATCATTTCTGTTTGGGGTGACAACACATTACTTTTGTGCTATTGAAGAATTTTTATTACGCCAGAGAAGTATAAGCAACCTGAAGAGTACAGATGACAGTGTTAAAAGTGAAGAATATATTTGGAGGTTTCCTGGATCCAAAATGGTTCAATGCAAAAATGAAGGAAAGGGATCAGAAAGAATCAAAGTATGTTATTTAAATGTTCATTTTCTGCTTTCACTCTTACACTTTTCTAACTGCTGAGTCTGCACACACATTCAGTAACAATATGTGAATTCATATGTGCACATGCAAAGCGATTGTAAGAATCCTACTCTTGCTACATACTGAACAATTTGATCTGAAGGTGAACTTTTAAAATATGGAATGAAAACAATCACTAAACAGTCTTTTTTTTTTTATAAAACCTCACTTATCACAACATATTAAAGCCACTAATGTGAAAATCCACACTTACTTTAGCCAGCATGGAACAAGTTTAAAGCGTGAGATTTGGGATCAGACTGTCTCAGTTCAGACCTTGTCCCACTACTTACCAGCTCTGAGACCTGCGGGAATCATTTACCCTCCACACACCTGAGTGTATTTCACCTGGAAGAAGGACATAGTCACATCCAGCTGACAGAATTACAAGGAATAAATCTTCTAACAGAAATACAAAATGAGAGCAACGTCTAGAGCAATAGTAAGTGCTCAGTAAGTTCTAGCTACTATTTTTTAATGTGTTTTTATTAAAATTTATCCAAAATTACACAAATTTACAGGCCATTACACAAGCTTACAGACCATAATACATCGTGGCTTTTGCTTATGACAGCGAGCAATGTAAACAACTGCATGGATGCAGCATTAAGTCATAACTACATAAAGTTACTGTAGTACTGAGTGTACGTGTTACTGTTTTCAGTTTGGGTTATTAGGTTCTTGTTTTTAGGATATCATTATTCCTCTTGATTCCCATTCCCCTCCCCCTTTGTCCTCTTTTTCCCTTGAACCTTTTGCCTATTGACTTAGATCTGACCCTTTACCTTTTTGTATCCATCGTTTACCCTTTTCTTTTGTTTGTATTTTGCCTCAGATATCTAAAATCAATGTCCCACTCAACACATGGGCCAGAGAAATGAACAGATGCTTCACAGTAGAAGAAATACAAATGGCCAACAAATACATGAAAAACCGTTCAACATCTAGGGCTATCAGAAAAATGCAAATTTAAACAACTCTAAGATTCCACCTTACCCCAGAAAGAATGGCAATCATTAGGAAGTCAAACAATAACAAATGCTGGCACAGCTGTGGTGACAAGGGAACCCTCCTACACTGTTGGTGGGAATGCAAACAAGTACAACCATTATGGTAATCAGTGTGGAGATTTCTCAAAAGCCTGAAAGTAGAAATCCCATACAACCTAGCCATTCCCCTACTGGGTATCCTCCCCAAAGAGCTAAAGACATCATACTACAGAAATACTTGCATACCAATGTATATAGCAGCACAATTTGTAACAGCTAAATTCTGGAAGCAGCCTGTATACCCATCAATAGACGGCTGAATAAACGAAATGTGGTATCTATACATAATGGAATACTATTCAGCTATAAAGAATGACAAACTGGTGTCATTTATAGAAAAATGGATGGACCTGGAAAATATAATGTTGAGTGAAGTCAACCAGACTCACAAGCTTGAATACTGTATAGTTCTAGCTACTATTAATATTGTTTCTCTTCTCTTCTTTACTGGGCTGCAGCAATGTGTTTTACAGACACTGCTAATTCCCTATTCCCACCCTCTTACCCCAATGATACTATGAAAGGGGTAACTATGAAAATCATACTTGCTTCAGCAAATTTGTGTCACTTGCCTACACACTTGACAATGAAATCACTGTAACACTCAGTGTATTACCATGGAAAATAGAATATAATTCAATCCCATTAACCAACACCTTTTCCTGTGACTGTTATTCTGTTTAAAATTATTCGACTATTTCTTCAGAACAGACCTTATCAGAAATCTCTGAAAACAGATTTCAAGTTCCCTGGACAAAGTTAAAAGGAACTTCATACATCAGGTCATTGTAATTATGTCTCTGTGGTCTCTATTCAGCCAGAAAAGACTCCAGCTTCAACTGAGTGAAAAACCTAAGATATTGCTCGAAGATGGCTCTGACTGATTTCTTGGTTTCTTTGAGATTTTTCTGTATAAGGTTTAAAGGGTTTACCTCGGTTTAAGGGTTTTCAAATTACGAGGTAGACCACTTCAAGCAAATTTCTCTACTTCCTGGAGTCTTGGTTTCTTCATTCTGCTCTGGGCTTACCAAGTACTTCTGATAATTAGGAAAGTGGCAATATCATATAATGCCCCACAGTTTTGTGGCAAAAGGAAAAGGCATAATTGTTTTTCCCAATTTCGAATGGAAAAATTAAATAGATTTTCTAAGTCATTAACTAGGTCTCTGGGGCAGGTCTTTAGATTCATGCATGTGTCTTTCTTTATTTTCTTTTTTTAAACACCAGTACATACTTTCCTTCCATACGAAGTTCTCAGAATAAAAAATGTTGTTTTCTAAGAAAAAAATATTTAGATAGGTCAAGATTGCAAATTCATTCACAAGACATTAATCTTCTAGATTTATATGTTACTTCTAAAAATATTTTTATGTTGTACATTACACAATATTTCCTTTTATCTTAATCACATTTATAAGTATTTTTTGATCAAGAACCAAAGTGAAAATATTAAATAATTTCTAAAGTTTTCTTACTAAGAAACAGTTAGGTATCAGAAATATCACCAAAGAAAGACCTTAATCAGATTTAAAGACATTTAAATAAATACATAGATCATTAGGTTAATAGTTGAATGTATGCACCAACTAAAAATTTCTAATTTGAAAATTAATGTTCTTTTCGCAATTGAGTCCCTTTTCTGTGAATAAAAATTCCCTCTTCCCTTGTTTTAGTTTGGATCCATGACACTCATCCCACCTTTAATCCATCGCAGCATCTAGTTTTCCTTTTCCCTGAAGAGTTTGCCTCTGTTGTTTTATGCACATGCTCATATTGGTCCATGTTCAAACCACAGATATTATGTGACTATTCCCAATTGTTACTGATGGTCCTTTTGAAATAATCACCTAGCCAGGGTTAAAAAGAATAATTTTTTTCACTTACCAATATACAATTTAGAAATAATAAAACACATAAAGTCAACATGAACTAATTGCATAATCACGAATACATCTTCAGAGTCTACTATATTTCTGCTTTTGAACCGAATAAATGCTGGACACAAAGCAGGAAAGAAAACTGCATAAATTCTAGGTTTAGAGCGATTATAATTTAGATAGGCAGATAAACTTGTGGAGAGAAATCTGAAACAAGTGGATAGTATAGGATCGATTACATGAATAAAACATTTAAATTAAAGAAATTAAACTTTTTATACTGTTTTTGCCTCATTTTTAAATACAAAACTATCAGTATAGGTTGATGACATACCACACTTTCTACTTTGCCATAGCATTTTAAGCCTAATTTGGTGGCATTTAATATATTTCTTTCTGTATTTTTTTCTCAGAGTTCAAAATGACACGTAGAAGAGAATATTCGGAACACAGTATGTTAGACAAGGACCTAAGGGTTGGGATGCAGCCTGCTAATTCTCCCCTGAAGAAAGCACCAAATCCTTTCCTGGGGGTCAGAAGTAGTCAGCATCGCAGCAACCTCTACTCCCTGTGTCAATCTTTCACTATTTCATAGGTCACAGCAAAGCAGTGCTCCCAAGTGGCCCAGTATTAACATGAGCCTTGGGAGCCCGGCTGACCTGACTTTTTTCTCACTTAATTGGAGAAAAAAATATCTGAAAAGTATTTTTCTTTCCCCTCACACTGAGTCAAATTTTGGGTGAAAAAGGAAAGTAGAGGTGCTTGAGTGACTTTGAGACACTCTAATTTTCTATTTATTCACCAACTAATTTCCATCTTCCTGTATTCAGTTAAGATAAAATAAAAGAAATAGGGAGTCTACTCTAATCATTTTATGTATGGAACTGGTGAAAATAACTGTCTATAGCACATTTTAAGCAGGTAACTTTCTCAGATAGTAATAGACACAAAATTTAATAGAAAAAACTTGAAGTTGTATTTTTATAGTATAAAATACGATTTCTTAGAATTTTAGATTAAATAAATTTGAGGCACATCTATCTAATGAAGGGATATTAAATAGATCCTGATGACTTAGAAAGCAGGTGTGCAGAAGGTATAAAGCATAAAATCTGTAATGTGTACCATGACCACTAAACATATTTTCCTGGCAACCTGCAGAAACTTTTATATAGAAGAAATGTTGAACTTAGAGAATCTAAAATGTTCTTACCTGGACTGGGAATCCTACAGCAACTGCAAGACTTCTAACCTTTCTTCTTTGTGAAAGTTGCGCTTTAAATAGTTGGCTTTAAAAAAAAATCAGTTCAATGATGATTAACCACCATTTCAGGTCAAGGTGCTAGACAAATAAAAGACAGTTTATTTCTGGTTCGAGACACATTCACACAGCTTGAAATTTATAACAATAATTAGTCAGATTTTACACATTAGTTTATGTTAATACTATCTTTGAAGGCTTCATTTCTGGGGATGACTTGCATTTGCTTATTCAGTTAATTTGGTGATGTGTTAGACATATAACTACAATGTATTATCCAAAGTATTCAAAACTTTTCCAAATAGAAAAAGAATTCAAGGAAATGTTTAAATTGTGTCTATGGGTTATATTAGTGATCCAAAAAAAGAAACAGACACATTGCTTGGTACCTGGGTAGGGTTTCAGTTTGGTGTGGAAGATGCTGCATATCCAACGTGGCATAGTAAGTGCCCAGCAGTTATAAGCTGGGTCTGCTAAATGACAACACACACTTCGCATGACAGAGTCCTTACGTCAAACGTGAGGGACGACTGACTAGAGTTTCCTTCAACCAAATAGCAAATAGGTTTTAGAAATATAAGAGTTTTGGCCTAGTTTTAAATTTTTTAAGTAGGAATGAAGGTTAGTTCAATAATTCAAACATTTTTAACTTTCTAGTATAGCTCTGACCTTGGGCTTTGTTTTGGAAGTATAATAATATACGTGTGTGTGTGTATGTGTGTGTGTGTGTGTGTGTGTGTGTGTGTGTGTATTAGCAATTCTGCAGGACAAATGTTGGCATAGTTGTGACTACTGTGTATTCATTTTCTGTGCGTGGGTTGATAGATGAGTTCTATTCATTGTTAGTTCTAGTAAGTGTATGAATTATAAAAGAATCAAATAATACAGAGGAGAAGACAGACTAAGAATTGTGGAGAGCTGAAAAATATGCACTTGGACACACTAATACTCTGCAGGACCAAGATCTCCTTGGGGGTCATCTCTATCAAAATAGCGATCTAACCCCACACTCTCTGCAAATATTCATTCCATCTAGGGCACTTCTACTTGTTTTGGATAAATACATGTACAGAATAAAGTCAAAACAGTACAAATTAACCGAGAGCCTTTAGATTCCCTAAAGTTATTAGTAATTATCAAATGAGGGAGATAAATAAACCAAAGATATTTTCCCTCTTCATTAATTCTGGAGGAGATTAAATGGGAATAGACATATCTAATTGTAAGAATGTTATTTTTCTTATATTTCAATCTATTATGATTTCTTTTCCTATTACTTAAAAATGATTGTTTAGAAGACATCCATCCTGGGATCACTGTAGAGTTCATCCCAGACAGGAAAATGTCCTTGAAGGATAAATTTATGCTCATGATTTTGTTTATAAGATTATGTAATAGAAATAGAAGAAAATTCAAAAGATTGATGATGTAACATTGATGATCTGCCTCAGGAAAAGCAGGCAATTATGGTATGGCTCAGAATTTCTCTGTTCCCTTTCTCCTACAAGAAACTTATGTTTCTCCCTGTCATCCCCTCTCTACCGGAGACACTGCTTTACACAACAATTGGGCCTCTAATTTCTGGAGGCCTGGGCACCCAGGTGTTGGCTCTGCCCCTTTGTAGTAAAGGGAACTAAATAATCTTCTGGTGATACTTAGTCTGGAAATGACTCTTAAAATTTCACCTGTCTTACTGCTTAAAGACAAATGATATAATTTGGAAGCTGAATTAGGTCAGTCTTTATATAAAATTTTAATTCAGTCTGGACACTCAGTAAGTAAATACATTTGGTCCCATCTGCTTAAAACATCTAATTTACAGACAACAAATATAATTTTTTAAAATGCACAAATTCAAACCCATGATTATAATAGGAAAATGTACATTTGTCTTACTAGATAAAACAGCTTTGTAACTAAAAGTTTGGCTTAGCTATAATCTTCCAGGAATTTAAGGCAGAAAAAGAAGACGTGATAGGTGATCCAGTGCTCTACATTTCATAGAACGATGAGAAATAATTTTAAAGAGAAACTGTTCCCCGAGTAAAAATTATTAAAAAACAGAAAGAAAAAAATGATCACTTTAGATTTTATGATATGGGCACGATTAAGCCACATAGAAGTTTTCCAGTAAATGCAGGGACATATTTCATGTACCATTTTGATTTTTTTTTTTTTTGGTATCTTTGTTTGTTTGTTTTTAGTATAGATTCTCAATCAAAATTCAAAGCATAGTTTATCAGATGTCTCTGTGGGAAACTAAGATGGTCTAAGTATTCAGTAATGCAGAACAGTGATTCTCCAACTTGGTGTACTTTGGAATCACCTAGGAAATATTAAAAGTACTAATGGTCAGAAGTTCTGTGTTATTCTTCAGAGGTCTGAGCTAAATAACATGGAGGGTCATCTGGGCATTAGAATTATTAGATGGTTTTATTTAGAGGGTGAGGAGAGTTTGTTTCCTTATCTGTAAAATGGGATTAATAATGGTACTTTTAGTAGAGTTTGTTGTGTAAAGGTAAAAGGTATTCTGGCATACATTCGTATTATTATTTCTACTAGTATTGTGCTTTTATTGTTCATGTTCCAATTTCCACTATCATTCTTAAACTATAATACTGATTTACACAGAATTTTTATTAGTATTATAAGCTCACTTAAAACACAACTGAACATAATTTAAGAGTGCTTGGTATCATTAGAAACTAATTCAGAATCTCAACAGTTCTCAAAACTATGAAGGAGGTTAGCATAGCATAAGGCATATCACAAATAAATTTGAACTATTGACTCTGATCTCTTAGGGCAAGGAAGAGTACTTTGGAAGGCTACAAAGTCTTCTGACCACAACTCTCTCTTCTACTACATACCTTACTCAGAAATATGAGTCTTGTGCCTAGAATTCATTTTTTTGCATTAAGCTGTGCTTCCTCTTCTTACAGATGGTTTCTTTATTAATAGCTTATTCTTGAATGGATTTTAGGCTGTTTATTAGCATACCAAGAGAGTAGAAAATAAGTAAATTAAGACAGAGAATATCATGGTAGGAAAAGGGAAAAGAAATGGGAAATGAGAATTTGACTCAAAAGTTGTAGTGTGAGTCAACCCCCTCACCAAAGAAGGGCACAAATTCGCTCTGAGCTTTTTTAAACAGGGAAAAGTTCTTCTACACAATGGAGTACTACACCGCCATAAAAAAGGATAAACTAGAGTCATTTGTATGTAAATGGATGTTCCTTGAGAACATACTATTAAGTGAAATAAATCAGACACTTATCAGTACACATCGAATTGTTTCTCTGATATGAGAAACCATAAGTGTAAATAAGGACAAAGGGGTAGAATAGATATTATGTTTTAAAAAAAAGAGAGATAGTATTCAAAAGAGAGGAGAACTAGATAGGGAAAAGGGGAATAAAGAAGAAGGTTAAAAGAAAAGTAAGACGAAAGGGAAAAAAATGGAAAAGTGTAAATACACTTGTTGCAAATAGGGAGGGGTGGGTGAATGGAAGCGGGGGGGGAGGGGGAAAACCAAGATGTATCATGTACAGGTACAAAATAACCATGTTGATTATGATCATTATGTATACAATGTACCAATACATGTTCTTTGTAAAAATTTTAAAAATTTAAAAAAAAATCATTTACGCGGTCCTTAGTGTATACCAGATGAATCAACCACTCTGGGACGGAGACCTGTGTTTTGGGATTTTTAAAAATATCTCCAGGCCGTGAGTCTTTTCTCAAGCCTACTCTGAACTCTGCCAGCCTATACCTCTTTCTCCTACTTTAACTAGCCCACACACTCTGCAGAGCACTTCTTTTCAGAGCACTTTTTCTTCTTGCGCCCTTCTTTTAGACTGCTTTTTCTTTTGTGTTTCTTTTTCGTCTTCTTTTTCCCCAAATAAATGTTAAGCTTTCGCATTCATCCACCGTTCCATCTAGTTCTTTGAAGGTGACCGTGAAAGCCTGGAAAGGACTTCCGGTCGCTGCAATACCCTGGAACACCACCAGACTTACGCAATTCAAAACCCCGTGCCACGTTGCATTTGAGAAAAAGCCGAACCTGGATGGGTGATGAAGTCAGCACCCAGGCATTGCTGCTACCTACCCTGAGGGCTTCAGCAGAGCAGAGAACATGCAAGTGCTGTGCTTGTAACACACATCACATGAGCAAGTTCGAAATGCAACCACCACCTATGGCAGAGGAAATCAACAGCAGAGAGACCAACGAGGAATACCACAGTGGTGTTTTGAAAAGATACTATACCATTTTGGAAAGATAGTACAACCTCGGAAAGCCCTCTTCCCAAGCGCAAAACTACCTGTACCGATAGGAGAAGAAAAAGCAAAGACTTGGCCTTCCCTAATACCTGAAACCGGAAGTTAGAAAGCAAAGTGATACAGCAACAACTAAGCACCCTGACAACCTGAGTTTGCAATCCTATGATAAGAGACTGCTTCCTGACCGTGTAATAGCCGCACTGTTATAAACTGCTGCTCTCATCTTTCCCCTTCTCTTTCATTTGAAATACAGCAAGATCAGATGACCAGAACCGCTAATCTCAGGAACAGCAAGTACTATACTCGGTTCCATTTTTATCCTGTTCTGAACTTCAAGTTATGTCCCTGGTTCCAAGACCCCATGTCTACTAGCAATTCAGAGTATAGAACAAGGGTGGCGAACCTACGGCACACATGCCCCAGCAGGTTGTTTGCATCGCTGAAAGCTCTAACAGGTTCGCCATCATTGCTGTTGAACAAAACATGGCAAACAGTAATTAAATTCTGAGTCAAAAAAAAAAAAATCTCCAAGGAGTTTTAATGTCTATCTCGTATTATTGCATTGGCAGAACCACCGAAATGTTTCTGGAGAAGAATAAAAATTGTACTTGAGGATATATTTTTCCCAATCAAACCCACATATATCTTCATTTTAAATGTTCAGCAAGTTGATAATACTAATATTTGAATGCATATCTCTATATCAAAGTGGTTTCCTTCCAGACTTTAGTGAACAGAACCAGCAGCTTTCATTCTAGATTATCTCTACTGAATAGAGAATTTTGCTAGAAAGAAAAAAGAGAAGGATAAAAAAAATGGTGTGGGCAGAGTCACTATTTTCATCCTTTTATAGTTTTGATTTAAGACAAAATCCACTATAGTGACATAGTAAAGGCAAAACTATTTTGTTCTAATTCCTATCTGGTCAGCTGCATCACTGACTTTCAAAAGCTACCAAAATAATGTTGTGTATCTTTAGCTTCTCAAGAGTAATGAGAGTTAGCAAACATATGTGCAGTATACAACATAATCCACGAGGGAGTTGAATGATTTAGGAAAACGCCAGTCACAAAATCCAGAGCCAAGTCAATTTGACGGTGTCGTCCTTCCGTTTCAAAGTTCTTAACCATGCATGAAAAGTCCTTCATACAATCCAATTTACGTGCTTTCCACACCTATAAGTGTGCTGCAGTTCAATGCATTTGTTACTATGTTCTCCTTCATGCCTAAATATCTGGAACGGCAGTATGGAAAAATGAACTTCAGAAGCAATCTTTCTCATTGGTACGTTTGTTTTTCTCTGCTTTAGTAGCTTACTTTCCTTGCTTCCCATGAAATTGTAAATAACATGATCCTAAATTGAAGTCTTTTAGGGTATCTCCATCACTGGTAAATTTC
This sequence comes from Hystrix cristata, assembly GCA_004026905.1. Classification (NCBI taxonomy): domain Eukaryota; kingdom Metazoa; phylum Chordata; class Mammalia; order Rodentia; family Hystricidae; genus Hystrix; species Hystrix cristata. Next base: position 11,946 of record PVJO010019122.1, on the reverse strand, counting down.
CTTTTTCTACTCCTCAGAGAAATAGAGAATAAGTATAGAAGGGAAAAGGCCAGAAATATTCTTTCTTCTCTCTTCTGCTCTCTCTCCAGTCTGAATGCGGTCATGCTATTTATAGGAATCTTGGAGAATGAAAACATTACTCAATTTTCAGAGAAGCAATCTTTTAATATAAAAAGTGAATACAGAGTTAAAGTATTAGGATTCAACATTTTACTCCCAAATTTTACTCTTCTGACTTCAGTTCACGAAATGTATTTCTCCTAATTCTATGGTCTCCTTTTGGTGTCTCTGCAGTCACAGAAAGTCTGCTTTTCCTGTTACTACAGTAACCTAGTGATCGTACCCCACGTTGGGTTTTTCCTAGGATATTCTTACTCTTTTAAAAAATGGCTATCCCCCGTTACCTACATCTGTACTACCTAGGATGCTATGAAAGTTTCAAACATCTGCCCCCGCACACACACTTCAGACACAATGAATCAGACGCAACGTTATGAGTCTCTGCAATGCATAGTTAACAAACTCCTCCAAGAAATGAGTCAAGTGAGAAAGAGACTGGCATCACATGAGTGACTGTATGAGCGACACCAGGGCTTTTCTTTTTTTCTCTTTTTTATGGGTGTGGAGAGCTGGGAGCAAGGATGTTGGTCAGTAGAAACTAGATTTGAATTGTAAAACTACACAACAGGTAGAGACACAGAAAAGTGATCTTTTAAAGTTGAGTTAAATTCTTAATAACCAGAATGAGAATAAATAATTGAACTATCATAGATATTTATGATAGAAGTAATGAATTACTCATTAACTTTGACTGGCTACTTCTATCTGCATCCCAAGAAAAGAGGTTGATCCCTGCCTACAAGACAGAATAGTCTTTTAGAACATACTTTACAGTATGCAGCATTTCAAAATCTCCCTCCATTACACAAATATAATGTGTAAGTAGATGAAGTTAAAGTTACTGCAAGCTGGTCTTAAGTATTTTCTCAATAAGATGTTTTAGACAAAAATTATAACGTATTTGTTCCTTTGTTATTACTTTGTAAATAATATTTTACTTGCACTTTTAGGTATTTATAACTTACCTCCAATATGCATTGGATATATAGTTGGTGGCTTAATCATGAAGAAGTCCAGGATTACTGTTAAGCAAGCTGCCCACATAGCATGTTGGTTATCCGTGCTTGAGTACCTTCTCTATTTTTCATCTTTTCTCATGACGTGTGAGAATTCTCCAGTTGCTGGTATAACTACTTCTTATGAAGGATATATTGATTTCTAGTGAAAGGTATATTCTTTCAACAACCACTTACTGATATGTTTTCTCCAACACTTAGGCATGAACAGATCGTTTCCTTCGGAGTTGTGGTGGATTGAATACGGTCAGCTTGAGCAGGAATGCCCAGAAGAACCGAGTTAGCAAGATTCCAAAGATCCACCTGAGAGTTGCTGCTGACACAGCATAGAAAGGAAAATGAACGGGGAAGATAGCAGGCAGCTGATTTCCCAGGAGAAGCTCTGTTGCAGCTGGATTCCCTAAAGGAACTTGGCTGTTCTTGTTGTCAGGGGAGTTCAGAGCCTTGTTCTCATCGGGGATGGCTACTGTTCTCTTCAGGGGCACTCTGGTCGTCGTCTCCACCTTGAGCGCTGTATCCTGGCTCTGGTATAGATTCTTCAGCCTGTTAGTGCAGACACGGACTTACATGGGATGTTGCTGTGGGCTCCCAGCTCTTGCTTGGATCTTTCAGGTCTCCAGCACATAGACAGATGTTTTGCACTCTTCTGCATTTGGCTTGTGGGTAAATGTTGTATCTGCCCTCTCTCTTACAAACTATCGACTAGAAAAGTTACTGACATGGGAGTTAACGGCAGTGATCCATGGTTGTCCTGTATCTTTCTTCACCCTGTCAGTCCTACACAAATCTATCCAATCCCTGGGCTTATTAAAGAGGTTGGGACATATCAGAGGGTGAGTGGATTAATGATGGTTATGTATGCATATGTGTTATGTGTGTGTTTCTCATTGTGATATTCTGAAGGACATAAAAATGTACATAAAGAAAAATGCCTAAAGATGACAGTACGTATATTTTATACTCCCATATGTGGGTAAAAACTAAGAGTTGACTACGCAGTCTAAAGGGCCTCTGTATGTTTCCACAGTGGTCTTAAATTTAGCATAATTAGATCCTAATACATGTAAATTAATTAGCATACAATTTGATATATTCTACTTGTATAGCTACATCTAAAGGATTGAATTCTTTTAGACCTAGAATTTAATTTTAGATTTGAGGGCTATCTGGGTTAGAAAGGTTTTCTGTAGTGACCCAGAATTTTTAACAGCTCACTTTAGATAACAGCTCACATTTAGATAATCGTCAGTTAAAATGAGATAAAAGACACCCTAAAATCTATAAGATGGAATCACTTCAAATCTAAAATCATAATTTTACGTGTAGCTCAGTGCAAAGACCCTGAATTCAATCCCCAGTACTGCAAACAATACAACAAAAATGTGTATTTTAAATTTGAATCCTAAAGATTGTGTCATCTCTAAATACCTATTATCTATTTGCATAACAGAAGTGCAAGTTATTATAGTAACCCAAGGGGCATTTAAGAGCATATCCTGATACTTAGAGAATCATACTCCTGTTAATCCACAAGTAACCTCTTTTCTCCAGAATAGCTCTGACCTGTTGGGGAGTGAGAAAGTCTAGTCTCTGTCTCAAAGCTAACTTTGTAGTTTCTTCTGTTAGTACAGTTGTAGCTGCTATTGCTCTCAGGCAGCATAGCCATCCAACAGCCACCCCATCTAACTTCTTTGAAAAGTATGCCACTGGATTCTGGTCCTAGCCTTTAGGTTAAGCTCCTAAAAGTAATTCCTCCATTTTCTGACACACAGAGAAAGAAGGTTTTGTTTTGTTTTGCTTTGCTTTTTGGTTTTGTTTTTTTGGTCAAGTATTCCCAGTTCTGGAGCCTGACTAAAGGCATGCTTTATTTCTCTTAAAGGCATGTAAATCACTTTTGCCCATTCTAAAGTCACAGACTCTGGGCCTTTTATTGTCTCATATAAAAACTGAGAGTCTGAACACAGGGAAACGGAGAATAATGCATCTTTTAAATCTAAGACTGAGGCCAGTGAGTATCCCTTGGAATGTGTGAGAGAATTGTGTATAAATCAGCTGCTGGAGGATGGACTGGAATGAGGCAGAAGTCTTGTACTATCTGATATTCTCCTGAGGGTGTTATTACAGGGAGAATGGGAGTATTGCCAGGGGACTGACAAGGTTTCTAAAGACTGTATTTCCAAAATCTTTCTAGGAGGCTAGAGGCCTTTATGTCCCTCTTCCTCAATTGGATACTGCTTTTGATTAGGAAATTACCTGGGTATTTTAGTTTTATATTTACTGGCATAGCTGAATTTTCCCTAACAGGTATTCCCTTATCCCAAGTAGCAGGATTTACCTGTTGGCTCATTTGGTCAGGGAGACCTGGTGTAGTCCCAGCAAGTAAAATCCATTTTGGTCTTAGGCGGAACTTGAGAATTGCCCCCAGTTTTGTTAATAAATCTATTCCTAGCAAGGGTAGGACACTTCCTAGCAAGGGTCAATTAGAAACTTACGGCTAAACATTTGACGTTCAAAATGACACATCAGAGGAGGAGTAAAGAATCTCTGACTAGCCATCCCTTTGACCCCAACTATGGCTATAGACGTAGAGAAGAGCTTTCCAGAGAAGGAAATTAAAACAGAATGAGCAGCCTGTGTACCTATACGCAGCCGAATTGGCTCACCCATGACATCCAAGATCACACAGTGCTCCTTAGAGGAGATGGTGATATCCATGACAGGGATATTGCAAATTTCCCTGGGCCTCTTCAGTCACCAGAGCAGGAAATGAGGGTTTGGGCAAGCCTAATTCCTCTCTGAGAATGGGGACAGTCAAACCTTCAGTGCCTAAGTGAGGTGCATCAGCAGCCTCACATTTGGAACAGGGCCCAGGCAGCGGCTTGGTGCGATCTCATGCCCAATGTCTAGTTCTTTTGCACTTGAAACAGGAACCCTTCCCTCAATTGTCTCTGGGTTTTTTTCCCTAGGTGACCTGGGTAGCTTTAAACTATTATCAACTGCAACAGCTATGATTTTAGCTTTTGTATTTTGTCTCTCCTCTTGGTCCTGATAGTTGAATACAGAAAAGGCGGTATCCAGCAATTGGACCATCAGTGTCTATGACCCCATCTGACATTTTTTGTAGCTTATGCTGGATATTTGGAGCTGACTGACAGACGAAATGTTATCCCATTAGAGATTCTCCCTCCCTGGAAGATGGATTTATATTGGTATATTGGCAGAAGGCCTCTGCTAATTGGTTATGAAACAAAGCTGGATTTTCCTCTACACTCTGTAAGACTCCACTCACTTTATCCTAATTAACACACTTTTTAATGCACCTTTACATCCCTGTGACAAGAGCAGCTAACATTCTAAACATCATGTCTAGTCCATGCTGAGTATTATAATCCCAGTTTGACTCTTTTGAAGGGAGCTGTTCCAGGTTGGTTTCCTTCTAGGTAGTTAGCAAAATCTACTCAGGGGTGGTAGGAGGCATACAAGAGAAAAATGACGATAGTCACTGACAAATTTCCTACCATTACCGAAAACTTCATTTTCGTAAAATCTCCATAAGTACACATATTGAATCTGAAACAGATTATCATGATTCCTCTGAATGAAGATCAATATTTTAATTCTAGATCAACATTTTAATCCTATATATTATCTTGTTACATGTCTAGTTTTCCACTTCATTTGTGAGTTCACTAAGCAAGAAAAGATTCTGCTTTCTACATATTTTTGTTCCCTGTACTTGGTACACAGAGGTCAAAGATACTTTTCTGCTCCTACAAATTTTTTCCTTTTACAATAAGGATATTTTCCAAACAACCAAAATAATCATATCCATTCCATACCTTTATTGTAGTTATTTTAATTTTTGCATGCTGCTCTGTTATGATGCGTAGAATGCATATTTTATATGACTGGTATTTGGGGATTTGCTTCTCCATGTCCTCATTCATTGATTGTTTCAACAAGAATGATAGGAATTAAATAGATGGAAGAGGTAGTTAATTTTAGGTATCAACTTGACTAGATTGAGAAGTACCTCTAGAACTAGAAATGCCTCATTTCAGGATGTGTCTGTGAGGGCATTTCCAGATGACATTGACATGTGAAGTCATAGACTTGGGAAGATCCTCTTAACATGGGCAGCAGGTACCATCTAATTGTCTGGGTCTTCAATAGAAAAAAAGGCAGAGGAAAAGCAAATTTGCTCTATCTCTTTGCTCCTGCCTTGAAACACGACCTTGGGACTTGTATCAGAGAACTTCCAGGCTTCTCAGACTTTAAGTCTTCGTATGTGAAGTACAGATCTGCTTCTCTGGGTCCGAGGACTTTGAGCATAGATCAGCCAAGCCGCTGGCCTCCCTGCGCCTCTAGCTTGTAAATGACCTCTGACTGCTCAGCCTTTGTAGGTGCTTGAAAGAATTCCCTTAACCAACCCCCTTTACTACTCTCTCTCTCTCTCCCCTAATCAGTACTATTTATCTACCTTCGATGTGTAAAAAACAAATTCAATTTCCATTTTCCAGAATCTTACGACTAGTGAGAGAGCCTTTAGTTATCCAGCAACCCTAAATAAATATAAAATTATCACACGACCATATTACCATTTGATAAGTGCTATGTTGCTATGGATCTAAGAAATTTTTAACAAGTGATGATCCTAGAAAATTTCAAGGAAGAATAATCCGAACACTAAAATGTAATTTAATGGAGAAAACAATATTTCAGGAAGAAGAAGGAGCACAAAGGTTCATTGCACAAAGACATATGGAGGTGGGGAAACATGGTCCAAATGGAGATTCGAGTCTGTAATGTCCATCTCTCTTCATAGGCAGAAATTTTCTTCCATTGTGTCTTTGGCTAATGCTTCTTTTCTGATTCCAATGTATTTCTCAGGAATTTCATTTTTCTTAGGTTGGTGCCTTAATTTTTCCTCTAAATCCTTCTTTCATGAATTGCCTCTTTAATTTTTTCTCCCATATTTTTAAATTTGAGAATTTAAATTTAATGCTATCAATGATTTATTTTCAGTCATTATCTTCTTTTAACCTTATTCAATATACATTTTAATTATATGCTTACCTTAATTAAACTCCTTGAAAACATGCCTTACTATATTTATCTTTTTTTTTTAATTTTAAACCAAGAACATGTATTGGTACATTTTACATATAATGATCACATTCATCACATTTATTTATCTCTCTACTGAATTTATGGTCTATTTTTCTCTAAGATTTATATTACTACTAAATAAACATTTCTGGATCAATGATTAGCATTTTTATGGATTCTGGGATTCTGCAGTAGGTCAAATAAAAAGAGGTATATTTTGTAATATTCCTCTTTTTGCACTGAATATATAATATTTGTATGCTTATTCTTAATTCATAATATTTTATATTATTTTTCATATTTATTTTCATATATTTAATATTTATTTTTAATGTCCACCTCCACCTCTAAGGAGTATGCTAACAGAAGAATATCAGTTTTCTTTTTACTTCTTCTCATCCCATTCTGTCTGACAAATAGCTGACATTCTATAATTATTAAATAAATATTGAAGATACTGTCTATTTTTTTGGTAACATTTCTAAAAACAGCTCCACAATTTTTCCATTTCCTTTTAATGAGACTTAATAAAGGGCACCTGCCAATCTAGTATAAGACTTGTTATGTGGCACCCACCAACCTAGCATGTGGGGGTTTTGCCCCAGATTTATGCTTGATTAATAAATCTTTTCTCAGATCTATAGCGTGAAAATGGGTTAATATGTATGATGCCAGGACAATTCCTAGAGTCAAGCAAGCATCATGACTTTCCTGTACTCAGATACATCTTTTCTTGACCTGTACATTGTCTTCTATCAAGGGCTCCTAACATTACAAACAGGAATTTATATATGTTATGTCCAAGCAGCATCTTAGACGTTGTGAATCAAAATCACTGGAGTGGACCTATTATTGCCTTTTAAAAAATGCACATTTTAAAAATTTTCACAGGTGATCCTAATGTAAACTAAAAAATTTCAAACTATGAGAATGAAAAAACATACAACTTGCAGCATTCATTACAATACAATCCATGCCACTAGGGAATACAATATTTAAATATTTATTTTCATTCACTGGACTTCTTGTTCGCCTGATAGAATTGTGAAAGATACGTTTTTTCACACCAAAACAAAATGAATAGAATGATGAAACAAAGAAGAAAAAGAAACAAAACAACATGGGATGATGATGATAGCTGGTATTTTATCTGGCATAGACTTCATGTCTCCCAGAGAACAGACAGGTAAAATAAAAACATACCTATTAAGTAATATTTGCTTTCTGAAGTCAAAGCAGTTTTTCTTAATCCATTTCTATGGCTCTGATAGTAATTTACGTTCTTTAACATGTTTTTTTGATGATCAAGGCTTGCAAATTTTTTAATATCTCAATTTCTTCAGCAGTATCTTATTGGAATAAAATGCACGTTGGTCATTAGTCAAATACAATTTCAAATTTTCAATAAACGGGGTCTGTGAAATATATGACTTACATAAATAATACATGTCAAGATTGTATGAATCCTCCATCAAGCTAGATTTCAGGCTGAGCAACATTATCCACTTTTTCTTTGCTAAGACATCAGACTTTTCTCCTTATTTAGGCTAAAAATTTCTCTCCTCTTTTCTCATCTCTACCTATTTTCTAGTCAGTAATCTTATTAAGAGTTACAATTAACTGAGTAAATATTTTTTCTTCTATTACACATTAAGCAGGCCTCTCATTTTAAAATTACATGAACCATATATTCCAATATTAACCACAGTGCATAGCAATACTCTAAGAATGATTATTCCCATTCCCTTTCCTTTTTTTTTTTCATGATAAGCTTACTAAGTTTTCTATCATTGTACACTGTGGGAATTCTTGGTTAAATGACCAGGAACTGAAAAATATCATATTACTACATCGATATACTACTTTTTGGAAACAGCAGGAGAAATGCCCCTTTCTTCCCTTACATATGTGTTTCTTTGACTGTTGCAGAAGAAGGTACAGAATATTCACTGTTATTTGAGGATTCCAAGTTTGCTTCATTCGTGAATTTTCCTCCATTTTCCAAGGCATTGCTATTTTTTCCTTCATACTTTTTCTTCAGGAGATGTAAAAATACAAAAAATAAAATAGTTGATACAAATCTTAGAGATGTATTCAAACCCATGAACGAATATCTATAAGAGAAAGAGAGAGAGAGAGACAGAGTGAGAGAGAGAGAAAGAGAGAGAGAGAGAGAGAGGATTATCATTTCGAACTGTGTATATAACTTACTATATTTTCCTGTAACATGGAAACATTATACATAAAAATTGAAATTATATTTCAAAAAAACACGAAAACTAATTCCAGTGATTCCTCTCATTAAGACTCAGGGTTTGGGGTGAGTTTGAAAGGATTACAAACACAGAGATACTCAACTCCAGCTAAGGAAGGAAGATGGCGTAATCCGGGCCTCTCAAACAATCCTGTCCTATGTAAGGAATTAGGGATGTATGAAGAGGCATGCTTAAAGTTCACAGAACAAAGAGAGAGGTCCACTAAACCACTGAGACTTAATCAGAGGACTACATAGAACACTGGTCCTCTTCAGGTACTTTATACTGTATTCCTACAGAATTAGTCATTTCCTGGGTTGGTGTTAAATGGTGTGATGCTCCAGGTGCCAGACAGCAGCAGCAAGCAACAGCTCCTGATCTGCCACATAATCACGACAGCATATAAAACATACTCTACGGTGCACTGTTTTGCTAGCATTTGGGGGATATTGTGTTTAGTGATTTCATTCCCATCATTTCTACAAAAAGCCTATCTGTGTATACTTCATGTATTCCTTGCTTGCATGGTTTCTTACTGAAAAGTCAAGTGTAATATTTCTCTATAGATAAGAGACGATTTCTTTCAGGAGATTTTCTTTAGTTTTGATTATTCTATGGTTTGAACATGATAGGATTAGCTGTATTTCTTGAGTATATTTCTGAGATCCCACATTTCATTATACAATAAGCTCAGTGTCAGCTGATTCTACTCAAATGTACGCTAAGTGGTGTGAGCACACTGAAGCTGAGTTCTTCTAAGCTGTCATGTTTAGTAGGTTAAGTAGGCGCATTAAATGCAACTTGAATTTAAGGTATTTTCAGTTCATAGTAAGTTTATCAGGCTATAACATCACTGTAAATTGAGAAGCAGCTGTAGGTTAGAAACATTTGTATATATATACATATATATATGAAGAAAAATATACGTTAGAAACATATATTCTTAAACATATAGTTCTTATTATTCATTGAGCTAACATAAAAGTAGATATGTGTATGGGTAATTTTTCTTACTCTTCATTGATCTAACAGATAAAAGTATGTTCAAAATAATTGCAACAACATGTTTGATTATATATGATATATGTCTATACACAAGCTTATAAATGCTCATACATAAGGGAAATGGATAGCAGCAACAAGAAAATGCATGGAAAAGAAGAATTAGGGTTATTTTGCTATTCTCAACGAAGGATATAGCATTATTTAAAGGTGAAGTTAGATTAGGTGTAAATGTATATTGCAAACTCTAGCACAAGCAATACAAATTTTTGAAGGTTTATAAGTTATTGCTAAGAAAGGAGAGAAGGTGGAGTTATATAAAAGTCTCCACTGAAACCATGACAGATGAAAAGGAACAAACAATAGAGGTGCGTTACGTGCCTGCACCAACTCCACATAAAGAATGTGAACACTGTATATTGCAAACGTGTACTAATAAAAATCTTTCCAATTTAAGAAACCAGTATTGAAAGAAAAAATTAAAACTCAAGTAAACAGAATGCAAGTAATTAAAAAAACCCAGCACCTCAAAAAAGAAATAATATAAATTAGAGCAGATATCAGTGAAATTTAAAACAGGACCTCAATGCAGAAAATCAACAAACAAAAAGCTACCACTCAGAAATGATCAATAAAATCTATAAGATTCTGACCAGGATAAGGAAGAGAAAAAAGAAAGGACACAAACTAGTAACATCAGAATTGAAAGGCGATACAGTACTACAAAATCCATGGACATTAAAAAAGTAATAAAGAATGCTATGGAAAACACTATGCTTAAAATTTTAATAACCCAGATAAAATTAACCAGTTACGTGAAAGAAACTATCTACTCAAAATCACAAAAGAAGAAATAACCTGAGTAGGACTATACATAACAAAATCAAATCAATAATAATTAATAACCTTTTAAAGCACAAGGCCCAGATGAATTCATAGGTGATTTATATCAAACATGTTAGGAATAAATTATCAATTTCTACAATCTCTCTTCCTATGTAATTCCATTGGGCCGACATTACCCTAATACCCAAACCAGACCAGGACATTACAAGAAAAAGGAAAGGATAGACTATTATTCCTCATAAATATTGTTGCAAAACATTTCAACAAAGCAGCACATTGAATCGAGCACTTTATTTAAAATATGCATCATGGCCAAGTGCGATGTATTCAGATATGCAAGGATTGCTCAACATTCAAAAATCCATTAGCACAGGTATCCCCAACCCACGTGTCCTGTCCATGGTCTGTTAGGAACCAGGTTGCACAGTAGGACAGGAGTGCCAGGTGAGCAAGTGAAGCTTCATTTCTAGTTTCAGCCATTCCATACTGCACCTGAGCTCATGTCAGATCGCCAGCAGAAGCATTACATTCTTACATCATCTGCAAACTGCAAATGTGAGGGATAAAGCTTGTGATTCCGCCCTATGAGAATCTAATGTCTGATGAACTCAGGTGGAGCTGAGGCCACAATGTAAGCTCTGCAGAGAGGCTGCACATATAAGTTAACATTAACAAGAAGGTTTGACTAACAGAGAGAGCATACTAAATCAATGGCTTGAAGTCTCATATCAAAACCCTATGAGTGAGTTAAGACTGACAATTACACTCCATCTTGTGGCAGGCTTTATAATGGCAAGTGAGAGAACACTTCAATTGCACAGCTGCATGCGTTACATGCTTTAATTCAGAATCCAAACCTTTTAGCCGTGGTATGAATCATCCCATATTTTATCACTTCCATGTGCACATCATTTCCACACTGCAATTGTCTTAGTCATAGTTTTGGTAAATCTACAAACTATTTCTAGCCAGAATTAGTAAAAATTGAACATCACTGGAAAAGGGACGAAGGAGACAGATTCAATGAGGAGACAACAGAAGACCTTAAAATTGACCAGATAAACAAACCTGTTTTTGAAATAAAATACCAAGAGTCCTACTTAAAGTCAAATCATTGAAACAGATGATTCGAATTTTCCAAACACACTTCACACAGTACGTGGTGACTGCCTAGCCAAGCAAGACACGAAACTTCAAAACTGCTTTGCAACATGGAGACCAAGCACCCTGCACTGAAAAACAAGCTTTGGGAGTGTATCAGCAGAAAAAAATGTGAATATGGAAAACAGAAGCTTCTTTAAGGCCATCACTTCATCAAGTGTGTCTGCACTGAGAGACTCACTATCAGTGGCTAACAACACGGTTGGTGATAAAGAATCCTTTAGTATTGGTGAAGAGTTGATCCTGGCTAATCATCAGGACATTTGCCACGAACTTTAAGGAGAGGGAGAAGATCAAACGTGGCACATGTTCCTCTTTCAGCTAACAATATAACTAGGTAAATTTTGGAAGTAGACAAGATCGAGGTTCAGTTATTAGAGATTAATGAGTCAGTGTGGCATATAATCCAGTAAATGAGTTTATGAATGTCGCCAAGG
>PVJO010019121.1:0-35066 GCA_004026905.1 Hystrix cristata | reverse complement strand
TGCCTGAGACTGAGATTAAGGGCGGCGGACTAATTAATCTTGCAAAAGAAATTTCAAGGCAGTCTAATGTTGAGGCAGTGGCATGGCTATTGTTGGGGGCTTTCAGCCAGATTTATGTTGAAAACCAAGAGCAAACAGCCCAGCAGAATGTTTCAAAATGTTGTGAGTTTGCCCATAAAGGAAGTGCCAGTAAAGTTGTAGTCTGCAAAGATGGAATGAGAGAGAGACTCGTTGCTGAAGAAACCAGCAAGGAAAAGCTGGGTATTTCAAAAGATGAAAGAAGAGATGGCCCAAGGACATCTCAGGAAACAGCAGGACTCCAGCCTTTGCAGCCTCGGAGTTGGAAAGGTGAGAGATTTTGCTTTGAGAAGAATGCCCCAGAGCGCCATGTTCCAGAATGGCGGCAGCCTAGGGAAGTTGCTCCTCGAGATTTGGTTCAGAGCACTCAGCAATCCAGGCACATGACCACCACAGACAAGCAAGAAGGAAGCCTGGTTTCTGCTCCAGCTGGCAGCAGACCCTGGCGTCATCCTCGTGGCCCTGGTTTTAGGTTCGTGCAGAATGCAAGAGTTGTGGGGTCAGGAAGGCTTCCACCCAGATTTCAGAAGAAGGCCTGGGAGGCCAGGCAGTGTGCCCCTGAGAGGGCAGTGTGTGAAGCTGTGAAGGTGAAGCCGAAGGTGCACTGGAGACCCCAAAAGTTTGGAGAAGCCAAGAATGTGGATCGCCTGAGGAAAACTGCATCGAGGGAGCAGAACCAGCCCAAGAGAGAAGCCATGGGAGCTGCTACCACTGGAAGTGTTGTAGGGGCGGAGCCACCCAAGCCCCTTGGAATTCAGACTTCACCACAGATTGCCTCTGATGCTGCACCTGGAACTACAGGACTTAATGTTTGCCCTGCGGGATTTCAGAATTGCCTTGGGCCCGTTCCTTTGTATCCCCCTATTTGTATCTTTTGGGATGGTAATGCTTATCTTGTGCCACTGTATGTTGGAAGTGTTTAACCTTCTTTTCATTTGTACAGGAGCTTGCAGCTAAGAGTTTGCCTTAAATCTCAGAGAAGATTTTGGATTTGGACTTTTCAGCAATGCTGAAACTGTTAGGACTTTGGCAACTCTTGGAGATGGACTAAATGCCTTTTGCATAATGGGCTATGCATGAGTCTTTGGGGGTCCAGGGGTGGAATGTTATGGTTTGTGTCTAGATGCTCCCCCAAAGCCTCATGTGGTAAGAGATAGCTGGATCTAGAGTGTGTGATTACTAAATTGGTCCATTGATCGGTTTGGCATCATTCTGCTGGGATCAAGGATGTGAGACTGAGATTGGGGGTGGAAATGTGGGCCGCCCTGGGGGCAGGTAGCCTAGATAAAAGATACAGGAAGAAGCTAACTAGCTGCTTGCTTGCATTGCTTATTTGCATACATTCCTTGCATTTTCCTCACTTTACTTTGCGGCCAGTCGGCTGCCAGTCTGCCACGCCATGCTGCCCTGCTTCGGACCCAGTGGACTATAGACTGAAACCTCTGCAGACTGTGAGCTAATAAATCTTTCTTCCCCTAACTTTGGGTGTCGAGTATTCTGTCCCAACAACGAGAGAAAAGTAACTAAAACACCGTATATAATGTTTACATTCTTTGTGTGTAGTTGTTACATGTACATAATACATTTTAACTACTTTTTCATCCACTTTCTCTTTTTTCCCTGGCCTGTTCCTCTATCTTTTGATCCTCTTCCCATTTGAAAAAGATCTAGTATCTCCCTTCTTCCTATCATCTATTTTTATCTTGTTATTTATTTATAATTTATGTTTCTCATATAAGAGAAACCATGTAATATTTCAGCTTGTGTGTCTGATTCATTTCACTCAGGGTTATGGTCCCAAAGGGCATCCATTTTCCTAGAATGACTTGTTTATGATTTTTTAATGGCAGAGTAGTACTCCATTGTATGTAAACACCACATTCGCTTTATCCATTCATTCTTGGACATATAGGCTACTTCTGAAAACTGAGCTATTATGAATTATGGTACTATAAACATCAGTATGCATGTATCACTGTAATACGATGTTTTTAACACTTTCGAGAAGACACATAGACAAGTAGCTGGCTCAAATGGAATTTCTACTTTTATTTTTTTTGAGGACTCTCCATACAGATTTCCATAGTAGTTTTAATAGTTTACATTCCCATCAACAGTGTGGAAGAGTTCCTTTTTCCCTGTAGCCTCATCAGCATTTATTATTATTTGATTTCTTGATGATAGCCATTCTTTTAGGGTAAGATGGAATGTCAGTATTGTTTGAATTTGCATTACTCTAATAGCCAGTGATGTTGAGCATTTCTTCATGTATTTATTGATTTTTTGTACTTCTTCTGTGAAGCAACTATCCATTTCACTTGCTCATTTTTTTGATTGGGTCTTTTATTTGGAGAGTTGAATTTCATTCATATATATATGAATATATATGAACATACATATCCATATATGTGTGTGTATATATATATATATATTCTAGATATGAGCTCTCTGGTTCTCTGTTTGAGGAAAAACTAGCAAGTTTTTCAGTTCTGTAGGTTGTCTGTTGGTTATTTCCTTTGCTGTACAGAGCTTTTTAATTTGACATAATTCCATTTGTTGATTCTTGGTACTATTTCCTGTGCAGCTGGAGTTCTGTTCGGAAAGTCCTTGCCTATGCCTATGCCTATGACTTCAAGAGTTTTACCTATCTTGTATTCCATCATGTTAAGTGTTTCTGTTTTAAAATTTGGTGCTTTGATCCATTTTAATGTTAGTTCAGTACATGGTGAGAGACATAAGTAGATTTAATTTTCTGCATGTGGATAGCCAGTTTGCCAACACTGTTTATTAATTCATCCTTATCAAGGAAGTCTTTTAATGGGGTGTCATGGTAAATTTTTTAAAAGGAGCATTACAGTGGGCATACAACATCCATATTTATTTTTTAGAAGTATTTGTATTAATGAATTATTTATTTTAATTTCCTGAGTTTTATTATACAACATGTGCTTAACAGGAAAATAAAATATCAATAAAATAAAATATTAGGTTTTAATATCTAGTGAATGTTTAGAATAAACATCAACGTTTTCCACATCAACTGTTAACTTGCTTACAAAATCTAAAAGATAACAACAGAAATAAATTCCTATGTGAACTACAAAGAAAATACAAAAAACTCTACCACAGAAATAATCTTTGCTTCAATTATCACACCTAAGGCACTCTTCACACATGCAAACAGCATATTCCATACACAAATATGGCTTACACTGATAGCACGTGTGTTTTGTTTTCCTGTCTTTTTTGGTATGGCGTAGTTGACGTCTTTTTGATTTTCCTGTGGTCCTAGTAGGTCTTTGTGGTGTTTCACTTGACTGTTCACTTGTCAGTTCGCTGGTCTGCCCCAGAAATATTTTTGTGTACTTCCATGGGCAGATACATATTGTTCTTCTTCAGCTGTAACTGAACTTTTATCAATTTCTGTCTCAATCCTCTAAGAAAATTTCTCCATGATATTTTGCACTTGTTGTTTTCTTTGTAAACTATGAAAATATTTATGCCTAACATGTTTAGGATTGAGTAAAACACAACCATCGGCCAATGCTTTGTGTTTCGAGTGACACCATAGTTGCTGAATAACTCATCAACAACTTCTGCCTCATCTTTGATTTTGTTGTAAAATGTGACCATTTATGGCTTCATTTGTGTTGATATTTCTCTGTCAATCTTGTCATCATGTTGCAATGTCTACATCGACAATACCACTTTGTTTTTCTTTGCCATATATGAGGCCAATGTTATGTCTCTCTGAAATCCAAAGATTGTACTATGCAGTTCTCTATGTTGAACTTGCAACATCTCATTGGGAATTTCCACTTTGTTTTTGCATATAGTTCCTACACTGGTCAAATGGTGCCCTCTTAGCAAATGTGACATCAGTGGGTAACTGGTGAACCAATTGTTGAATGTCACATTCCCGTGACTTTGGGAAATCAGAGCAACGAGTCTGTTCACATCATTCAGTTTATTACTGCATGAGTAAAGAACCAGAGGCTGAGTTCCAGTATAAATTTCTAAATTGAAATATATTTTTATAGCATATTTTAAAGCTTATTTAGCATATACTGCCTAAAGCTACAGTGACCGCAAAATGCACCAAGTTGTTTGTCAATTGTCATGCATTTGGACAGTTTGTGAATTGCTCAACTGTTTGACACAAAGTTTTCAAACAATGAACACATAGCAGCCAGACTGTCAGTTCTTTTTCTTTCCTGGAGGGTAGTTTTGTTATCAAACCAAAGGCAGTTTTGAAGGAAATCAAATCTCTTCGGTGTCATTGTTATTCTACATACCTCAAGTCCACACTCAACATTTTTCCATAATTTTTTTACATTCTTGCAACAAGCATGAGAAAGCCCTGCTAAGTACAACAGATCTATGAATGCTTTCAGTTCAAATAATGAGATGTCATAATAAACACATTTTTGAGTATGACTATTGCTGTATATAGAATGTTTTATTTGTATGTTATTATTTGTGTGTTTTGCAACATCTTGTAGCGTATCATCTGTTACAATTTCCAATATTAAATCTCAGTGCTGGCATTCCATCCAACAGGTTTCACCTCTGACAAGAACCTAATAATATTTTCCAACCTAGTTCTAAAGTTGGATTTTTCAGGTACGTGTGATGACTTTGTAGCATTTTGACTAGTTGAATATGTACCTGCACTGTTGTTTTCATCATCTGAATCAAGGTCTTCATTCCATGTCTGTATTGGTCACTTCTTGCTCTGTCTCTTTGTTGCAGAATCTTTGGCTCAAATGGTCAAAGTCATCATCACCTGATGACTCACTTTTGACCTCCCCTCAAACTTGCATATCTGGTTTTTCATGTGCCATTGTACTGAATTGGGCTAATTCTACAGGAAAAATCAAAAGAAAACATTTATTAAAACAAATCCTAAATGAGCAAAAATGTAACAAGTAGCATTACATGGGTAAAAACTCACTTGTTTCTACTTTGGCATTCTACACACCTTGCTGTTCACCTGCCAGGGGGCTGAATATACAGATGGGTTCCTGTTTTCCCCACGTGTGGTGGACTTAATGTGGTCAATTTGAGCCAGAGCACCCAGCTGGACTGAGTTGGTGTGATTCTGGGCGTAGGGGATCCACCTGAGGATTGTTGCTAATGCAACATAAAGAAGAATGGGAGCAGAAGCTAGTTGGTGGGCTCTTTCCCAGGAGAAGCTCTGCTGTGGCTGGTTCTCCTGAAAGGAACTTGGCTATTCTCATCGAGGAAGGAGCTCGGGGCCTTGCTGTCATCCAGGATGGCTGCTGTTGCTCCAGGGGAGCTCTGGTCATCATCTCTGCTGCGAGCATCATATCCTAGTTCCAGTAAAGATTTCTTCAGCCATCATGTGCAGACACAGACATACATGGGGCAGTGCTGTGGGCTCCCAGCCCTTGATTGCATCTTTTGGGTCTCCAGTGCCTAGATAGACATTCGGCCTTCTTTCTGCATTTGGCTTGTGGGTGAATATTGTAACTTATAAATGTCCTCTATTAAATCTGCTCTCTTACAAACCATTGACTCTAAAAAGCTAACTAAGACACCAGGTGCAGCTACTGTGTGGCACATCTGGCTTCCCATTATGGTAAAGTATATATTTATATTACAAAAGTGTGGTCCAGTGTGAGGAACCAAGGTAGATTATTCTTGGGTTTTGAAGGATAGCCTTAAAGGATATACTATTCCAGATTAGAAATAATTCTCTTTCAAAGCTTTAAAATTTTTTTATTCTAAGCCCTTCTGGCCTTTAAGGTTTTTGTTTAAAGATCTGTATTTATTCTGATGGAATTACCATTATGTGATTTTGGTTCTTTCTAACAGTTTTTAATATTTTTAATTTGTTTTGAGTTTCTGGAATTTTGTCTATGACATGTACTGGAGAGCTTCTTTATCTGGTTATGTCTTTTAGGATTCTAAATTCTGCTGTTACCTCAGATCCATCTCAAGCCCCAAGTTTGGGAAATTTTCAGCAATAATTTCAGTGAATACATGTTAATGCTATTAGCCTGTACCTTGACAACCTCTTTAAGGCCAATAGTTCTTAAATTTGTTATTTTAAATTTATCTAGGAGACCCTGAATAATCTTTACATTGTGTCTTATTCTTTTTTTCATTATTACTGCTTGTCTTCAAGTCCTTTCTTCTGATTCAGCTTGCCTACTGCTGAGACTTTCAATTAAGATTTTTATTTGGTCACTGATGTTTTCATTTCCAGAATTTCTGCTTGGTTCTTTTCAGGACCTCAATCTCTTTACTGAAGTTTTCTTTCATATGCTGCATTGTCTGCCTTAATCTGATCAGCTATTTATTTATATCTTCATTTAGTTAATTGATCTTTTTATTAATTGATTCACTCAGATTCTTCTTTGTTCTTTTTGATCATTTTCATTATTGGTGCTTTTTAAAATTATTTGTCTGGGAGTTTATCTACTTTGGTATATGTGGTATCAGCTTTTGAAGAGGTCTGGATTTTTGGAGAAATATTGTTGCTTTGTTTTCTTATGATTCTCCTGTTTTTGTGTTGAGACTTGTAGATCAACTGGGATTGCAAGCTCTACCACTTTGTTGGACATCACTTTCTTAAGTGGTGTTCTCCCTGTAATGTGATCTTGGCTTTGACTATGAGTCAGAATCAAAGTGTTCACTCAGCCTATTCAAAATGCTAGGCTCAATCCCTGCACTGTATTGAAAGGCGAGAACAAATATCAGTAATATCAGCTTCCAAAGAACCAACCATATACCAGTGCATAATTTAAGGTCACATAAAATATTCTCCATATTTTAATGAAATTAAAGTAATAGTAATAATATAGAATAGATGAGGGGGAAAAGGGGGAAGAAATGAAAAAATAAAGAAGAAAGAAAAGGAATAAAATAGCTTTTAATGGCAATATTTATATACTAGTAAAGAAGGGGAGATAGAAAAACAGAGAAGTTATATGCTGGAAAAGAAAGGAAAAAAGTGTAGGAATGGAAATATAGAGACTAAGAGAAGGTTAGGAGCTTGAATCCATTTAATTAAAATACAGAAACACAAAGTTAGCAGACCAAGTAACAAACCATAGTATTGAAGAACCTGACAAACAAGGTAAGATATTATAGAAGTAAAAGAAATAACACTTACATACAGTTACGCACACACATATACCATCTTCCCACACATTAAACAAGACAAAAGAAAACTTGTTGCCTGGTGCTACATTCAAACTTCCTCTGTTTTCCACTCTCCCTTCACGCTGCTGAGATTTTCCAAGCTAAGAATTCAATGTGTCATGAGTCAGAGGCTGAGACCTTTCTCTTCATCTTGTGATTTTAGTTTTATTATGTCATGGTCACTTTGTTCCTGGGCCCAACCTACTAACATGAGTGTTTACTTGCTCTCTGTAACATGCTGTCAGTTATGTCTTGGAGTTATAGAAAATGTGGAGATTTTCTGTGTCTAGGAAGAGGGAGTTATTCAATATATCTTCCGACCTCATTTCTGCCCATCTCTTGGCGCTTGTTTTACCAATGCCAAGCATAAAACACTTCTATAATGGCTTCCTAATCAAACTGTGTCTAAATCTAGAGAGAAAAGAGGGGAATTACCACTGATTTTTCTCTATGATTGGCTGTACTAAGAACTGTCTGCTCAGGCTATAACCCTGTCCAGTAGCAGAATCAATATTCACAAGAACATGCTGAGTTTTTCCTTCTGCCACTGCACGGAATGGGAAGATCTCCCTCTCCCACTGAGTTGCACTTCATTTAGTGCCTGTACCGGTCAGTGCTAACTAGAGGGACAGATTTAATACAAGATATACAAATATATAAGAATTTACAAGACTGGCTTACAATGGCCATTTGCAGAGTCAGGTATGGAAGAGTGCGAAAGGTCTGCCTGCACACTTGGGGTCCAAAGGATCCAGTGGAAGGCTGGAGCTCAGTGTAGAGTCCCCTGTGAGTCTGTATCAGGAGGCCTAAAGGTCTGTGATGGAAGGCTGAAGGATCTGCATTGGAAGCCTGGAGACTATGTCCAAGGTGAAAGCACAGACTGGAGCTCATCTGAGGAAAACAGAAGCAATCCTCCTTTCTTCAGTTCCTTTTTATACCATTCTGGCTACAATCCTCCCCAGGTTGGGTATTCCACACCCACAACTATGCTGAACCAGTTTTGTTGGACATTACTCAAGTTGACACACTCAATTAACCATCACAATCCACCCCTTATCAATTTGACAACCAGACTCATTTCTTTAAAACACAGACTCCAGATACAAAGACAAGTTCATAATTGCACCTAACATGTTATAACTATCTTGTGTACAAATGAAAAGACACTAATTTCCTCCCCAGAATAGAAAGCAAGTTTCCTTTTGGTGATGGTTACTCTTACCATTTCATAACTTGAACATTGTAACATAAGTTCAACAATACTTAAGACCACTATGAAGTCTACAAACATTCTATTACATTGGAAGTATATTAAGAGAGAACTATTACAATTACAATCCTCATTTCAGTAGCTGATCACAGGACCAACAGCTGGTATTTAGAACTACCTTTTTCTATTACCCATTCTGTATTCCCTTGGCCTTCAGCAAGCACCTCAGTATGTCCTGGTTCTTTCCCGGATGAAGTGACCCATGTCTTCTTTCTTAGTTACTTTTCTCTCATTGCTGAGACAAAATACCCAACACCCAAAGTTAAGGGAGGAAAAATTTATTTGTCTTATAGTTCGTAGAGATTTCAGTTCATAGTTGGTTGGCTCCAAGGCAGGGTGGCATGGTAGACAGAGAGAAATGAGCAACGTAAGCAAGAAGAGGAGAGACAAGCCTCTTTCCATCCCTTATATCTTATCCAGGCTGCTAGGATTAGGGCGATGCCAAACCAATCAGTGGATTGATTTAGTAATCACACACCCTTAATCCCAGCATCACACACTCGAGATCCAGCCACTTCCTATGACCACATGGGGCTTTGAGGGGCCATCTAGGCACAAACAATAAGATGTTGCCCCTGGCTCCCCAAAGACTCACACACATCCCTTTAGGCAAAAGGCATTTAGTCCATCTCCAAGAGTTGCCAAAGTTCTGAGATTTTCAGGATTGCCAAAAAGTCCAAGTCCAAAGTCTCCTCTGAGAAATTAACTCTTAGCTGTGAGCCCCTGTACAAATGAAAAGAAAGTTAAATGCTTCCAACATACAGTGGCACAAGATAAACATTTCCATTCCAAAAGGGGGATACAAGGGAATGGGACCAAAGCAAGTCCGAAATCCAGCAAGGCAAACATTAAGTCCTGTAGTTCCATGTGCAGCATCAGAGGCGATCTGTGGTGAAGTCTGAACTCCAGAGGACTTGGGCAGCTCCGCCCCTACGGCACTTTCAGGGATGGTAGCTCCCAGGGCTTCTCTCTTGGGCTGGTTCTGCTTCCTCCTTGCAGTTTTCCTCAGATGATCCATGTTCCTGGCTTCTCCAACCTTCTGGGGTCTCCACTGAACCTTTGGCTTCACACTCACAGATTTACACACTACCCTCTCAGGAGCACACTGCCTGGCCTCTCAGGTTGTCTTCTGAAATCTAAGTGGAAGCCCTCCTGACCCCACAACTTTTGCATTCTGTGTGCACCTAAAACCAGGACCATGTGGATGACACCAGGGTCTGCTGCCAGTTGGAGGAGTACCCGGGCTTCCTTCACTCTTGTCTGTAGGGGTCGTGTGCCTGGATCACTGAGCGCTCTGAACCAAATCCTGAGGAACAACTTCCCTAGGCTGCCACCATTCTTGAACGTGGTGCTCTGGGGTTTTCTTCTCAAAGGAAAGTTTTTCATCTTTCCAACTCTGAGACTGCAAAGGCTGGAATCCCGCTGTTTTCTGTGATAGCCTCGGTCCATCTTTTCTGTTTTCTTCTGAACTATTTGGCTTTTTCTTGCTAGTCTTTTCAGTGACCAATCTCTCATTCATTCCATTTTTGCAGGCCACAACTTTATAGAGCTTCCTTTCTGGCCAAACTCAAAACATATTGAATCATTCTGCTGGGCTCTTTGCTCTTGATTCTCAACATAAATCTAGCTAAAAGCTCCCAACAATAGCCATGCCACTGCTTCAACATTAGACTGCCTTGAAATTTCTTCTTCAAGATTAATTAGTCTGCCTCTCTTAATCTTAGTCTCAGGCAAAGTCTCTGGACACTAGTGTTATGGTCTGTGACTAGATGTCCCCCCAAAGCCTCATGTGCCTCACAGGTGGGGCTTTTTCAGAGGTGGCTGGATCTAGAGTGTGTGATTACTATATTAGTCCACTGATTGGTTTGGCAAGGTTCTGCTAGGATCAAGGATATGATGCTAAGATTAAGGGTGCTGGGATTAAGGGTGAGAGTGCTACACACCCTAAGGCCAGGTAGCCTGGATAAAATATAAGGAACAGAAAGAGGCTTGTCTACCCCTTGCTGTCTGCCATGCCATCTTGCCTTGAATCCAGCTGATTGTAGACCAAAACCTCTACAAAGTGTGAGCCAAATAACCCTTTCTTCCCTTAACTTTGGGTGTCGGGTATTTTGTCTCAGCAATGAGGAAAAGTAACTAAGACAATAAGCAAAATGCAGACAAACTTTCTGCCAAGCCATAACACACATGGTCTGCAGTCCAACAGCCAATGCAGTCCTTCCCAGAAGAAATCTTCTGAGCCTGGTCTCTACTGGCAACTTTTCTATCAGCATTTTGGTCTTGTGAGCTCTAACCGGAATCTCCTATCAAGTACCGACAGAGGTTTTCCAGGGCTTCTCTTTCAGATGACACTCCCAAACCTTTCCTAACTCTTTCCATTCCCACAAGCCAGCTCCAAAGGCTCCTAAACCACACGGTCAGGTACAGTCAGAGCAATGGCCTCACTTCTCTCATACCAAATTCTGTCTTAGTTACTTTCCTCTCGTTGCTGAGACAAAATACCCAATACTCAAGGTTAAGGGAGGAAAGGCTTATTTGGCTTACAGTTCATAGAGTTTTCAGTTCATAAGTGGTTGGCTCCAAGGCAGGGTGGCATGGCAGACAGGCAGAAGAGAGCAAGGTAAGCGAGAAGAGGAGACACAAAGCTCTGTCTGTCCTTTATATCTTATCCAGGCTGCTGGGATCAGGGCGGTGCCAAACCAATCAGTGGATCAATTTAGTAATCACACATCCTTAATCCCAGTGTTACACACTCTAGATTCAGCCACTTCCTATGACTACATGGGACTTTGTGGGAACGTCTAGAAACAAACCATAACACCTTCACTCTTGAAGGTTCTGGACCATTTGCCACTCTGTCAGGATTGGTTTGGCATACTTTCCTATTGACTTTAATAACAGGGTATGGTAATACTAGGAGGTACCCTAAAGGGATCTCCTGCACTCCTAGTTTATTCTCCCTTTCTTCCCTTGTGGAATAATAGTCCAATTTCCCCTTGAAAGTCTGGGTCAGTCACCCCTGCCAATGACGTAACTCCCTTTTTAGCTTGTTTCCTCAGAGGCATGAGGTGACCAAAGTGACTAGGGGGACATCTTGGTTTCTAGTTCAGTGGTATCATTCTTGTGCTTCCTGGTACAAGCCTTCCTCCCTCTGAAACTAAGACTTCTAAACCAGCAGAACATAACTCATGGGAACAGAAAGCAAAAATTTTGCTAGTGGATCACTGAGGGTGATGGTGAGTGGTACCAGTCCCACTTCCACCCCTTGATTCCTGGACCTGTGAATCCTGGCTACGGGAGACACAGTACCATATAGTGGATGCTAATTCAAAGCACATACAGCCTTTTGAAGTACCTTATCTCAGCCCTGCAAACTATTGACACCCAGCTGGTGATATAACTAAGTCTTCAGAAGACCATTCCACCTTTCTATCAATCCAGATGCTTCTAGATGGTGAGGAACATGGTAAGACCAGTGACTTGCATGAGTATGAGGCCATTGCCTCACTTCTTTGGCCATAAAATGTGTGCCTTGTTCACAGAGGCAAAGCTGTGTGGAATTCCACGGTGGTAGATAAAGCATTCTCTGAGTCCACTGGTGGTAGTTTTGCCAGAAGCATTAAGTTCAGGGAAAGCAAATTCATATCCAGGACAAGTGTTTATGCCAGTAAGAACATAGAGCAGTCCTTTCTATGATGGAAGCAGTCCAATAATCAAGTCACAGACTGATCACTCTGGGGAATGGTGCCATGTCAGGGACTCTGTGTTGGTCTCTGCTGCAGGCATATTGGGCGTTCAGCAGTGGCTGTAGTCTGATCAGCCTTGGTAGGTGAGAATCCATATTGCTGAGCCCATGCAAAAACTTCATCTCTGCCACCATGGCCACTCTATTCATGACCCACTGGGCAGCAACAGGAGTGACTGAAGAAAGAGTTGACCACTATCTACAGAACAGGTCATCTTGTCTACCTAGTTGTTAAAGTCCTCTTCTGCTGAGGGCACCTTTTCATGAGCGTTTACATGGGATACAAATATTTTTACATCATTTGCCCATATGGAGAGGTCTACCCACATACCTCTTCCCCAAATATATATTTCACCAATTTTCCAGTCATGTCCCTTCCATGTTCCTGACCAGCCAGCCAGCCCATTGGCTACAACCCATGAATCACTATGCAGTTCTGTATCTGGTCATTTCACCTTCCAGGCAAAATGTACTACCAGATGCACTGCACGAAATTCTGCATACTGTGAAAATTTCCCTTCGCCACAGTCTTTCATGGATATCCAGGAAAGGGGTTATAATGCTGCAGTTGTCCACTTGTGAGAGGTGCCTGCGTAGCAAGCAGAAGCATCAATAAGCCAGGCCCTAACTGTCTCCTCCTATGACAGCTGATGATATGGTATACCCCATGAGGCCACAGGTGCATGTTTGGAAACAGAAGGCAATATATATAGCAAGAGCAGGAGCCACGGGCATCTGGGCAACTTCTTCATGCAACTTACTTGTACCTTCTGGACCTGCTCTGGTTTGATGACATAGATACATTTCCACTTAATGATAGATTGTGGCTGTACATGTCCAAACTTATGACTCGGTGATAGGCAACTCGGGTCACATGGCAACCTGTTGTCCCATGGTCAAGAGTTCCGTTTCCACTAAGGGCCAGCAGCAGACCAAGAGCTGTTTTTCAAAGGGAGAGTAGTTGTCTGCAGATGATGGCAGAGCCTTGCTCCAAAATCCTAAGGTCTCCACTGCAATTCACCTTTGGGGGCCTGCCAGAGACTCCAAACAGCATTTCTACTTGCCACTGACACTTCAAGTACCATTGGATCTGCTGGGTCATATGGCTCCAGTGGCGCAGCAGCCTGCACCACAGCCTATACTGCTCCAGAGCCTTTTCTTGTTCTGGGAACCATTCAAAACTAGCAGCTTTCTGAGTCACTTGGTTAAGTGAGCCAGAGTAAAACATCTAAATGAGGAATTTGTTGCCTTTCAAATCCAAATAGGCCTACCAGGCCTTGTGCCTCTTTTTTTGGTTGTAGGCAGATCCAGATGCAACAACTTGCCTTTTACTTAGAAGGGATATTTCTACATGCCCCACACCACTGGACCCCTAGAAATTTCACCAACGTAGAAAGATCTTGAATTTTAGATGGATTTATTTCTCATCCTCTGGCACTCAAAGCTTTACTATCAATCTAGAGTGGTTGCTACCGCCTGTTCACTTTGCCCAATTGGTACACAATCATCAGTATAATGAACCAGTGTGATACCTTGTGGGAGAGAAAGATGATCAAGATTCCTGGAAACTAAATTGTGACACAGGGCTGTGAAGGTAGTATAACCCCAAGGGAAGACAGTGAGGGTGCACTGCTGACCTTGCTAGTTGAAAGAAAATTGTTTCTTATGGGCCTTATGTATAGGTATGGAGGAGAAAATATTTGCAAAATTAATAGTTGCATACCACGTGCCAGGAGATGCATTCATCTGCTCAAGCAAGGAAATCACATCTGGTACAGCAGCTGCAATTGGATTCACCACCTGATTCAGTTTATAGTAATCTACTGTCATTCTCCGACATCCATCCATCCATCTTCTGCACAGGCCAAATGGGAGAATTAAATGGAGATGTGGTGGGCACCACCACCTCCACATCCTTCAAGTCCTTGATAGTGGGAGTAATCTCTGCAATCACTGCAGGGATGAAATATTGTTTTGGTTTACTCTTTTACCAGGCAAAGACAACTCCAATGAGTTCCATTTGGCTTTTCTAACCAAAATAGCCCTCACACTACAGGTTAAGGAACCAATATGAGGATTCTGCCAAGTACTAAGTATATCTATCCCAATTATGCATTCTGGAACAGGAAAGATGAGTACAGGATGGATTCAAGGACCTACTGGACCCACTGTGAGTGAGGTCTTTGCTAAAACTCCATTGATCTCCTGATCTCCATAGGCCCCTACTCTTACTGGAAGGTCATAATGACAGTTTGGATCCCGTGGAATCAGCGTTAGTTCGGAAGCAGTGTCCTGCGGTCCCTGAAATGTTTGTTCATTTCCCTTCCCACAATGTACAGTCCCTCAGCCAAAAGGTCTTGGGTCCCTTTGGGAAGGATTGGAGAAAGATTAAACATATAAATTTTTAGTGCATCAAGGTCCTTCCCAAGAGGGTCTGGCCTCCCCTTTCTTCAAGGGGTTCTGGGTCTGTAAACTGGCTCAAATCCAGGCACTGGTTGTGGGCATGTGATTCCCTGTTACCACGATTTGAAGTAGGTTTCTGCTCATTTTCCCTTAATTTTTTTCATTTATATAAATCTAGTAAAATTTTTACAGGGTTCTCATTTATTTCATTCTGGGGAGCACCATGGCTTATCAGCCAATGCCATAGGTCTACATGTGTCAGACCATTCTGATCACTGTTCTGCTGCTGCTGTCCATTATGGCAAGTAAATGCACCTTGCCTTTGGCAGTTAAATGCTGCCACTTGATCTCTGCCACCCCAGGATCCAATCAAACCCATTCTCCTTAAGGTTCCCAGTTGAGTAACTGCAGTCCCCATGGTAAGGTCTGGCATACAGAGAAGAGCAATGGCAGAGATCTTCAGGGATGCCCAGGGCTGCCCTCAAGAATCTGTTTCTCAAGGTGTTAGTGAAGGGTACACTTTCTGGATTATCCCAGTTTGGCAAATTAGGTTTGACATGACAAATCCACTCCCGCGTTCCAATTTTTCTAAGCTTCTGACTCCCCTCAATAGTAAACTATGGAATGTCAGGCATCTCTAACTTATTCTCAGTGGGCCATTTTTTGATCCATACTTCTGCTAACCAGCCAAATAAACAACTAATACTGTTCTTTACTTCACAAGCTGCAACATTAAATTCAGAATCCCTGCTTAACAAGTATCAACAAACTCAGCCCAATCCAGGCATATAATTTTGCCACCATTATCCCGCACCCATAAAATCCTTTCCCACACTTGCTCATCAGGCTTCTGCTTGTAAGAGTTAGAAAACTCAAGAAGTTCTTTGGGAGAATCGTGGACCTCCTCATGGGTCACACTATGCACCTCACCCTCAGGAGTCTTCTGTGATTTGAGCCTGGTTATAAACCTAGAGGCAAAATGAGTGATGAGGGTGGGTCCTGAAGAATGCCAGCATCATCATGCTTGGTCAGCCTGGGATTGGTTTCCTCAAGTATTCTAGAAGAGGCCAACAACACAGGGGCTGGGGCGGTGATGCTTCTGCCACTGTGGGTAGGGAAATCTCTTCCTCTGGCAAAGTAATCTCACTAGAGTCTAGGCGCTCAACACCCTCAGCTTTGTCAGGATCCTCCCAAGCATCTCATTCCAATTTATGGGATCCCATTCTTTCCTAATCAGTGCCCTCACTTTACTTCAGATACCCTTCAAGGTCGAATATTAAATTTCTGCTCTATTTCAGCCAATTGAATTATGAAGGCCTCTGTTTAGGTTTCTGCAGTCTTATCCCTGTGGCTACAGGAGAGGAAATTTTCCTTCAGGACACATTTAGAAAGTTTAAAATGTTTTTATACATGCCCGGAGCTGGGAATTTGAATCTTTGAGCTCCTTATTTTCCTGTATTAATTTGTCCTCACAGTCAGAAGGCTCTAGATTTCTTATGAATGTTTCGAGCTCATTGTTTTCTTTCACTAGTTTGTCCAGAGATGCTAAGACCAAACAACCAGCACCACTGTATTTCCCACTTTGCCAAAATATTCAAAAGTTTCATATATAGAGTCACTAAATTCCTTACATCTCACAGGTGGTGAATTAGGATAATCAAATAGATCTACATCAAGTATTACTTTAAACAGTTCACATCAAGGGCTATCAGTATTCCTTGCAGAATTAGGAGAGACCATGGCATCTTTAGGTCTCATCAAATTAGAAAGCCAACTCCAGGAAACCCTAAACCCATTCAAGAATTTCATCTTTACAATTCTGTTTCTTTAAAGCCATTCCTGGTATCAAAATCTGTATTAGTCAGTGCTAACTAGAGGAGCAGATTTAATATAAGATATACATATACATAGGAGTTTGCAAGATTGGCTTACAATGGCCATCAACAGAGTCAGGTGTGAAAGAGTGCAAAAGTTCCATCTCCACACCAGAGATCCAAAGGATCCAATGGAAGGCCTGGAGCTTAGTGCAGTGTCCTGTGCGAGTCTATATCAGGAGGCAGAAGGGTTTGAGATGGAAAGCGGAAGGGTCAGAGTTGGAGGCTGGAAGCCAGGAGATAATGTGCAAGGTGCAAGTGCAAACAGGAGCTCCTCCAAAGAAAACAGAAGCAATCCTTCTTTCTTCATTTTTTTTAATACCATTCTGGTGATAATCCTCCCTAGGGTGGGTCTTCCACACCCAGAACTGTGCTGAGCCAATTTATTTGAATGTTACTTACTCAAATTGACACCATCAATCAACTATCACAGTGCCCCAATGCATTGTTTCATTTACTTGTTTATTTTTTTAAATGCCAGTGCTTCAGGGTTTCACCTGGTTGCTACCACTCTCATCGTGCAGTCCTGCGATTACTGTACTTCCATCTCTTCAAAGAGCCATCTACCTGTTCCTTGGCACAAATATATCAGAGCAATTTGTGAGCGTAGGAAATTACAGACCACCATTTTCCAAATCTCTCAGATCAAATTCTTAGAGTCATTGAGTTTAGTTATAATCTTAATTTTCATTTTCACTCAGAATAACATGACCCATCTTTGAACACCTATAATAATTTATTTGAGGATATATCATGCTTCATTTCAACTATTTATTTCTGTATTATTACCATTTTTTTCATTAAACCTAAGGTTCAAGACATTATATATTTACTTAGCACATGCCTACACCAAAGTGCTCAGTAAATGCTTTACAAATATGAATATTATTGCACAAATGTTCCTTGGTAATATTAACAATACTAGTGATAGTATCAATAATAGCTACCATTATTCGAAAAACTACTATATTCCTCTTTACAAGCCTACTGCATTTGTTTTACACAATCAAATATAAAATAGATTACTACAGACACTGAAATTTAGAAATCCAAAAATTTCTTCCTTTACTCTTTAGTGTTGTTTTTGATTATACAAGGCACTCTTTTTCTCTACAAGTTGAGTTTTTAAAAAAAAAAAACTAGTATGTATATTCTGAGGATTGAAAAAAAGTCAACATCTGTTGACTTTTGAACAGAAGATACAAAATGTTTCTAATTTTAGATGCACTTACAAAACTCTGCAGTGATTCAAAACTTATGAAAATGTTTTGGATAAACTGAACCCAAGGTAAACACGAGTAATGTTTTGTTATAGCTATTTGGTAACTACGTTAGGCACAACATATGTACAATAACAGTAAATACGGACAGAGCTAGTAAAATGTTTGTAGTTCCAACAATTTTAAAGAATTTAATATCAAAATTGACTTTGTAAACATACAAGGTGTTGTTCCTCTCATTAATTTAAAATTAAATTCAGATAAGCAAATGTATAACAGTAAAAATGCAATCAGTTTAAATTGGGTGATGATTTAATATCTTAGCGGAAGTGAACTCTCACTTGCCCCAATTTTTACACAGAAACAAAAACTAAGCACTGTTGTCTTGATAGGATTGTAATATATTTTCCACTATGAATAGAGTTGCTTTTCTGCAGTAGTAATCAATATAAACCCTAAAATAAAGATATTTTCTATAAATTCAGCTTATACTCTTAACCTTAAAAGGGAAGACCTTCACTATGGGAAAACCTACTATTTTATAAATGTAATCATCAAGATGCTTGTAGATCATTTGCTCCATAGAAATACTCATCTTCTTAACTGACAAATCAACTGAAATCAGTCAATGATTGTTAAGATTAGGGATATAACAAGAAATTTTGTTTCATGACTTTAGTATTTGATCAAATCACTGAATCCAACTGAAGAGAAATTAGAAATCATCTGCATTAACTCACGGTGTATAAGTGCAAAGTGCATTCTCATTCTACATTATTTCATCAGTATCCTGCTATTTCAATTAGATTAAACTTCAACTAATATTATATGCATCTTCTTAATGAAAAGAAATCATTAAAGTATTGCGTATTCTTTTAATAGATAAAATAGGAATAAAGCAACTATCAGTGATAAAGTAAACTTTCTTTTTACCACCACATGCCTAACATAGTGCCTGATACTCAGTAGGTACTACTAAGAGGCAGAGTGAACATTTGGTCTCATGTCTTTTTCCTCCAGATTCTGTGATATATTTTCTATATTATACTATTTTTCATGTAAGAATACACCATACATCAAATTGGAAAGTCATTGCCTAAGTCAGAGCCTTTCTCATAGTAGGAGCCTAATAAGTATTATTTAGGAGGGATTCAAAAGTCAATGGCTCTTTCCTCAAAGATCATGCTGTTCTATGTTTCCTCAGGTGTTATGCCTGGTATCCATTTTCTCCTTTAACTTTTCTCTCTGTGGTCATTTTTATACAACAAATTATTAAAAATATATCAACTGCAATGTGTTATGGCTAGAAATGGGAACGACTAAGGAATCAAGAGAAATAAAAGACACAGTCCCTACTCTTGGCATGAGAGGGGAAATACGAGAAATACACGATCATGTCCATGCAAGGCTGGATGCATGTTCTTGCTATGAAACAAGCAGTTGTATGTAGCCTCAAAGCAAAAGAGGTTGTAATTTATAATAATGTCTTTATTTTACTTTGTAAGAGAAATGGTGAATAACATGGACAATGTCATCTCAGCTCTCTCCTATATTATGGACTCTGGGGTCTGAATAAATGATCTATATTTGTTCTTAAAATGGATATCGTACTTACTCCTGGCTCTTGAGAAGCAGCCGTTCCAGGAGAAAATTCTTGCATTTACTATTCCCTACAGATAAAGAGTTACTGCCTCCTGAAATAGAGAGGACAAAATGCTCTAAAATTTTTAAACTTGTTTTATATTTAAAAACCCTCACTGGCACACAGATGTAATTCTAGGACTTAGGAGGCTGAAGCAGGAGGATCTCCATGAGTTCAAGACCAGCCTGGGCTGCATAGTGAGCTCCTGGTCAGTCAGAACTACACAGGGAGATTCTGTCTCAAAAAACAGAAACAAAAGCAAAACTACTCACCGTTCTTTAAGAAACTTTTTTTGTGGGAAACAGAGAGAGGAGTACTGAACTTTGCCTTTTTTCTGTCTCTTTAGTGGTACAGATTTCCAAGCAGTTTTCATTAATACAAGACCTATGTCAACTTTATTGGAATACAGAGTAAGGTGAACAGCAGTAGGCTATATATATCACAGCAATACAAAACACTTGAGGTGGGAGCTGTGTCTTGCTATAAAAAGATGTCAGGCAAGCTCAGAAAAAAGCAATAGAGCCATAGTGACTAGATTAGGGAGAAGTTATCTGGAGAATTGGTAAAAACAGCCATGAAACATATCTGTGAAACATACAGTTAATAACACATACATGTCCCATGCACAAAGTTTTACATAACTTTAACAAATAAATTTCCCTTCTGAATTGAATAAAAGGAAGTAAACTTAATCTAATAAAAGAGACATTGGAGAATCAAGAAGTCAAAATCTTAAAGAATGCTAGAATGCATGCATCAGAGGCTTCTAGTTGGGGGTCTAAGGAAATTCTTTCGAGTATGTTGCACAGTAAGTAGCACCAATGATCCTTGACTCCTCAAAATATTGGAAAGCACAACTTCTTGAGCTAGGTGGCAGCACATGTGCATTAGTCATGGCTTGTTAAGAAGGTGAACATGTGGGCCTAGTTCCTCTGAAGTTGAAACTCAAACAGCATCCTCATAACTGTAACTATAGTAAATGCCTGCTCATTTAGAAATGAAAAAATGTTAAGATTGACAATAATGTTATTTGCTACTGTGCACAAGTATCATTAGTCTTCATAATAATACATTGTTGCACCAAATTTTGAACTTCATTCTGTAAACTTTAAAGATGATTTTGTAGTTTATTTTAGATCTTAGAAAATTGGATTATGTTATACTTAATACAAAAAAACTTGACTAAAACTACAGAATATGGAAATAACTTATCAGATGAAAGTGGGACATATACTTTATAGATAGAAGGAAGAAGAAAATACATTTTTTCACATGCCAGATTTATCTTCTTAGAAAAATTTACATCATCCAAACCTCATTACAGTATATGAGGTATATGTTATTATCCTGTGCAAAAACAAGAACACAACCAAAAATAAACCTCCACATTTGTTATGGTTTGAATATGGCTTAACTTCTGTGGTTTATTGGTTTCAAGCTTGGCCCAAAGTGTGGCACTGTTAAATGGTTGTTGGAACCACAAAAAGGAGGACACTCTTGAGTGTTCATTGGTGCCATTGGCCTCAAGAAAACATTTAATGTAGTTCTTACAAGTCACTAGATACTTCTCACAAGAAGGTTGCTATAAAACAGCATCTTCATCTTTCTGGCTTCCTGCCTCACAATGTAACCTTTCCCTCTTGCACACACTCCCTACTATAATGCTGTGACCATGATGTGACACAGAGAATGGTCCCATAGATCATTTTTCTTTACAAAATATTTTGTCTTAGGGATTTTGTTATGGTAATGGCAAATCGACTAATATAACATCTTGTATCTCATTTACAGAAAAGTTTTCAAGGAATCCCAAGACGAAAGTGGAGCCAAAAATAAGGACACAAGAGGAAATTTTGCTTCCGACACTATAGCAGCAGCAAAGAGTAGATAAAGCTAAATTCCAGCCAGATAAACATAAAAATTCACACATATATTACCACACCCATGTTCACACAAACATTATTCAAGATACCAAAATAAGGAAGGGACACAAGTCTTCACTGGCAACTGAATACATAAACAAAATTTTATATGCATATAAAATGGAATGCTTAGTCACAAAAAGAAGAAAATTCTGACATACTACAAAATGACTGAGCCTTGAAGATATTACGGTAAGTGAAATAACCCTTCTACAGATGGACAAACACTGTATAATTCCACTGTATGAGTTACCTAATGTAGTCAAACATATAAACGCAGAAAGTATAATGGCTTTTTTCAAGGACTAAGGGCAAGAGGAAAGGCATATAATTTCTTAATGAGTACAAGATTTTAACTTTCCAAGTGAAAATAATTATGAAATAATGATGATGATTGTGGTAGTTGCATATCAGTGTGAATGTAATGATTTTTAAAGTGATTAATATGGTAAATTTTATGATATATACATGATTGTGTACTTATAAATATAAAATCTCAGTTTTAGTATGTTTATAAACTGTCTAAAATACTCAGGGATCACAGAAAAAGGTGATAAATCTGTTGTTATATTTGGATAATTAAACATCAATCTGAATAATTAATCCACACAAGAAAAAAGAAATTCAGAGGGACTGAGAAAGGTGCTGAGCAAGAAGGAGGGGAATCAAGGGTAGAATAAGGGTGGATTGAGAGGGCAAATGCATTATATAAGCTCATATGGAGTATAACAGTGAATATTGCTTTAATTTGTACAATCAATATGTGTTAATAATAATAATACAATAAAAATAAATGTTAAAAATATAGACCTGAAACTCAATCTAATCAACATTTATGGAATACTTCCTCCAAGAGCAGCAGAATGCACATTCTTCTCATGTACATGTGGAGCATTCACTAAGATTAACCATAATTGGGCTATAAATTATACCTTAACAAATATGAAATATAAATGATAAAATGTACGCTCTCATACCATAACGAATTAAAATTTAATTAAAAACCAATAACAGAAAAAAGCACTTGAAAAACATAGGTCAGAATAATGCATAGATCAATAAAATATTATGTTTAATAATTAATAGTTCAAAGGATATACTTTAAAAAAGTCATGAAATAAAAGAGAAATTTCAAAACTAGTTTGAAAATACACCTTATCAAATTTTAGATAAAATACAACTTATCAAATTTTGTGAACTACAGCGAAATAATAGAGAAATGAATAGCATTGAATTCATATATTAGAAAATAAAAAGATATAAAATCAAAAGATGATATTGCTCTTTATTAGTATATATTTGTAGTACATAGTAGTTATATTTGTTTTGGTGAATTGGTGCCTATATAATATGTCAAGTGCATTTATGTATCTTTCTTTGATACTGCATGTTGCACAAGTGAGTTAAAGGAAATGCCTTTGTGTAGATTTCTGGTGTGCTTGCTTCAGTTCAGTGAACTACAAACTTTTCTCACAATGATATGCTGGTCTACCATAGTTTTTCAGTGGCTACTGGCAAAGTGCCAGAAATAGCCACAGTTTCACCTTTTATCAGGATTACAATTAAGATTTCATTTGAATAAAAGATTGTGTGCCTTTAAATATTTTGTTTTGTATTTTTATTAATATAGTTGTGATACACAATTACACTCATCTTGGGAAATAAGAGTTTTAGAAGTAATAAACAAATTCAGCAAAGTAGGATACAAAATCACCACACAAAAATAAATATCGTTACTGTACACCAACAATGAAAGAAATCAACCTTTTAGAACAGCTTCAAAACATTAAATACCAAGTATCAATACTAAGGAAGAGAAAGATCTCTATAATGAAAACCAGAATATTCTGAAAAAAGACACTGAAGAAGACATCAGAAAATGAAAAGCCATCATCAGCTCCTGGATAAACAGAACCAATATTTTCAAAATGACCATATTACCAAAAATGATATACAGATTTAATATGATTCCAACTAAATACAACAATCTTCACAGAATTAGAAAAAACAATTATAAAATTTTTGCAGAACCAGGAGAAACCCAGAACATCCAAAGCAATCCTTAGCAACAAGCACAAAGCATGAGACATCACAATCCTGGACTTCAAGTTATATCACAAAGCTACAGTAATAGAAACAGCATGGTGCTGTCACAAAAACAGACATGTTGACCAAAGCAATAGAATACAGTGTGCAAAAACAGACCAAGCACCTCCAGCTATCTGATTTTGATAAAGTAAGGGACCAATAACAAATTCTGGACATTAGGCAGCCTCTTTAACAAATGGTACTAGTAAAACAGGTTATACACATGCAGGCAAATGAATTTAGGCTCATATCTCTAACCCTGTATTAAAATTGAGCTAAAACGAGACCTGGATATAAAAAACTGAATATGTCAGAAGACTTTAAAAATTTCCCAAATCACTGTTTTAGATCGGTAAGGAAAAATTTTCTCGTGAAAGGCTAGATAATAGTTCAGGTTTGACAGGGCCATATTCTGCCACAATTACTGTCACAATGATTCATCTCTGCTGTTTTAACAAGACAGTATCCACAAATAGTAAAGCAAATTAGCATGTCTATATTCCAACAAATCTTCACCTACAGACACTGAAATTTGAATTTTACATTATTTTATGTGTAATGAAATGTTAATCTTCTTTTGAATTTTTTTTAATAATTTGGGAAAAGGTAAAACATAAGTGGAAAAGTATGCTTCATTTCATTCATTCATTCATTCACTCATTGGAATACATATGATTAAACTCAGGATCTCACAATGGTAGGCAAGCACTCAGTAGACAGAAAGTAAGGTTACACTAATGGTTTCTGCCTCTGGGTGTTCCTGTCTTTGTACATTGGAAATTGCTATCTGCTTCTAGCCAGTTAAATATGGTAAAGGTGAAAGGTTTTAAAGGTGTAGTTAAGTCAGATTAATTTGAGTAAATCAAAAGTGGGATACTAGAACTATATTGAATAATAGTGGTGATAGTGGACGGCCTTGTCTTGTTCCAGATTTTAGCGTGAAAGCTTGAAGTTTCTGACCATTTAGTGTGATGTTGGCCATTGGTTTGTCATAGATGGCTTTTATCAGATTTAGATATAGACCATCTATTCCTAATTTCTGTAGGGTTTTTGTCATGAATGGGTGTTGGATTTTATCAAATGTTTTTTCTGCATCTATTGAGATGATCATGTGATTTTTGTCTTTGATTCTGTTGATATGGTGTATTATTACATTTATCAATTTGCATATGTTGAACCATCCCTGCATCCCTGGGATGAATCCTGCTTGGTCGTAGTGTATAACCTTCTTGATAATCCGTTGCATTCTGTTTGCTAGTATCTTATTGAAAATTTTCGCATCTATGTTCATTAGGGAAATTAGTCTGTAGTTCTCTTTTTTGGTGGGATCTTTTTCTGGTTTTAGAATCAGGGTAATACTTGCTTCCAGGAATTATTTTGGAAGTACTGCTTCCTTTTCAATTTCATTAGAGGAGTTTGAGAAATAGTGGTATTAGATCATCTTTGAATTTCCTGTAGAATTCAGCTGTGAAATCGTCAGGACCTGGGCTTTTCTTTGTTGGTAGGTTTTTAATTACCTTTTCAATTTCAATGGCTGATATTGGGTTATTTAGAATATTTATCTCTTCTTGATTTAGTTTTGGTAGGGTTGGGTGAATGGAAGGGAGGGGAGGGGAAGGGGGGAAAAACCAAGATACATCATGTACAGGTACAAAATAACCATGTTGATTATGATCATTATGTATATAATGTACCAATACATGTTCTTGGTAAAAATAAAAATAAAAAAGTGGGATACTCAAGAATAATGTCATCAAAATGACTGACTAGAAGATGCTAACACTCTCCTCACACCACACACAAAATCAAAACAAAAAAGAAACAACTATGTACATGTTGACCTAAATACCTAAAAGAAATCTCTAAAAAATAGCAAAACAGCAGATAGTATATAGAACACAGAAACTGATGATGCACAAAAGGGAAAAAAAGGAAACATCTAGTTTCGGCCACCCTGTTCCCCTAGTTGAGACCAGCTCAACAAGGGCAACTCCTCTTCACCTGAATAGATAAGTGAAAGGACCCTAAGAGCCCCTATTGCTACCATGGGCCAGTACAGTCATCACTACTGGAGATTCTTTTAACACTCATAAACTCTGAGCCCAGCTGAGGGAGAGCCCCAGAATTCACACCTTAAACTACCTCCAGGGAAGCCCTGTCCACATAGCCCACTGATGCTTCTGAACTATGCCACGTTGGAACCAGAACTACTGCTAGATTGTGTCTATTCCAGAGAAAAACAGCCACTGTACCACTCCACACATGAGGCTTTGCCATCACTGCAACACCCCCGCCTGGTAGCCTGCCATCCCCAAGGCAAACTGTTGCTAAGCTCTACACCTAGAACCAAGCTATTCCATCCTCCCTATTCTACTTGCTGGCAAACCCTCTTCTTATGATGAAAGTAAAGAAATATTCTGTCTTTTAGGAAGCCTTAGGACTATATAGCACATCCGAGCAGGTATGACCCTTGGCAGCACAACTGAGGCACTGCCCCACCCGCTTAGGATTTCAGGCCTGTGTCTCACCAGAGCGGTTGCAGTCCTCAGGATGCCCCAAACCCTGGGGATCTGGATGCTCTATCAACTTGTTATTTTGTTGTTGTTGTTTTTGCATTTACAAATCTTTTTTTTAAAATATTTTAAAATTAATTTTATTGTACAATTTAGAGATATGTAAAGATAACATTCATCATAGGGAATTTGAACCTGTACATAATGTACCTAGATTCCTTATTTTTCCCCACTCTCCTCCCTGCCCTTCAACCCCTCTTCCACTCCTTATTTACAAAACTTTGTTTCCATTATTCCTTCTGTTCTCTTATTTTCTTTTCCCTTCCTTCCTTTCCCCTTCCTCCTCCCTTGTTTTCCCTTCACATTTGAACATTTTCTTCCTATTTCTCAATATCTATTATACATTATGGGCCTTATTTACCATTTTTGCTTCTCACACCAGAGAAACAATGTGATATTTAAACGTGTTTTCAGTTTATTTCACTTAAGAGTATGGTCTCAAGGTGCATCTATTTACCACCAACTCATAAAGCCACACTTTCTGGAGCCAAGAAGCAATGCCTTGAACTTCAGAGAATCAGAGTCATTGTTGAGTGTGCCACCCGGTCCTAGAGGTCAGACAGCTACAGTGCCACATCTCTCTGGAACTGGAATTTGCAAAGTACTTTACAGTCTGAGCTATAGAGATTCCTTGCTTATGTGATGGGGGGCAGTAGAATCATTGCTGAACTGTTCTCACTACTAGAGCCTGAAGAGACAGCAACATCTTATTATATCTGGTTCCTTCCTCCTTCCACACCCAACCTTACAGAGACTAGGCTACTGCCATGTTCTACCAGAGGCCAGAGTCACTAGTTTACCATATCTCATCCCATGAAGCCTCAGATATCACTATCTCCTGGATTCTGGGCCATACATTGCAGCTGTGCCCTGCTCCCAGGAATCTGACCATTAGAGATCTGTCCTTTTCCAAAACCAGGTTAATGCTACAATCTGATGCCAGGATTGGAACCACAACTGGACCCCAGCTCTCTGGGTATAAGCTGATGGAGTGTGTCTCTGAGCAACAAACTTCAGCTTAGTGGGAAAACTGCACACACTTGTGCCTTGGAAAGTAAATCTATGCCCCAAATTTCAGGTAACATAGTAGTTTCATGAGCATGAGTCCTTAAGTCCAGGAATTTGGCTCTATAACTTTTTCAAACAACTACTCCCTGTTTTCTAGTGCCCCTGTGGCTGCCTGTTGGCCATGTCACGTTCAATGCCAAAGGAAATCTCCTCTGCTGAGGTTTTCTACTATGGGGAAGATAACAGCAGGAATAATATTGAAGCCCTTTCCCCAATAACATATACAGCTACCATCCTTGTCACAAACTGAGCTTCTCTTAACTAGGGGGATGGGATAGAAGAAGTCATATATTTCCTTCCTTTCCCTATCTGGCATCATCAGTTTCTATTGTCTATATAATGTCTGCTGTTTTGCCATTTTTCAGAGATTTCCTGTAGGTATTTTGGTCATCTAGTTGACCTACCAACAGCCCTCACAGGTATCAATCACAAAAGAAAGAGTTGCATGGAGGCTATACCACCATGCCCACATGGAAGCACAAGTGTTGCATCCTGCACAATCAACACCTACAGTTCTATCTGTGGATGAATTTCTTCCCCTTCAAAACCACTTGGTAAAGTTTAGAAGAGATGAATGCTCCACTAGATGCACAAAAATCAATGCAAAGACATAAGAAACAAAAATAAGGAAGAAATATGACACCTCCAAAAGAACACTAATTATCCAGTAACTAACTCAAAGAGATGAAAATTTATGAATTGCCTAAAAAGTAGCTATGATCAAAGTAATGAAACTCAGGTGGATACAAGAGAATACAAATGGACAAAATTCAATAAAATTGAGGAACTTATTTATGATCTGAACTATAAACTCAACAAGGATATAATTACCATAAAAATGAACTAAACAGTAATCTTGGAATGAAGAATTCAATGAATAAAAAAAACAGAATTTTAAAAAGCAGGGTGCATTAAGCATAAGAAAGAATTTATGAATTTTAAGAGAGGTTTTCTGAAATGATTACATGAAAGAACAAGTGACAAGAAGAGAAGAAAGCAATGTGGGACTTATGGGACACCATTAATCAAAAATAATACATTATGGAAATTTCAGAGAAAGAAGAGACAGAGAAGAGAACAGAAAGCTTACTAAAGTAATGATTACTGAAAACCGCCCAAATCTTGAGAGAGATGGACATTTATACACATGGAGTTCAGAAGTCTCCAAACAGATACAACTTAAAGAGGTCACCACAAAGGCTCATTATCATAAAGCTGTCGAAAGTCAAAAACAAAGAATCAAAAAGAAAAGCATAAAGTCACTTATGGCAGAATCATCATTATAATATCTTCATATTTCTAAATAGAAACCTTGTAGGCCAGGGGAAAATGAGATAGTGTATTCAAAGTGCTTAAAGAGAAAATTCCCAAGAATACTATCCCCAGCAAAGCTATCTTCTGGAATGAAGTAGAAACTCTTTCCAAGACAAGTGAATGCTGAAGGAATTTATCACTAGAAGACCTGCCATACGAGAAATGTTTAAGAACATTTTTCAAGATGAAACTAAAGGACAACAATAACAATCATAAACTCATAGTAAATACATAAAGAAATCCAGACTAGACCAATACTGTCAGTGTGCATAAATTACACATATCTGTAGTAAGAAGGTTAAAATTCAAAAGGTTCAAAAATAACTAATGCTACAATATGTCATTATGGAATGTGCATAAAATATGTAAATTCCAACAACAAAAATATAGTGTGTAAAGGAATGAAAAAGACTAAAGCTTTTATATGTGACAGTAATTAAGTGTTACCAGTTTAAAAGTTTATTATTACTACAATGCAATCCTTATCATATCCACAAACAAAAAATTACCACAGATATACAAAAGTAAAAACAAAGGAATCAAAGTTTGGTACCACACATAAATACCAAATCATAAATGTGACAAAGAAACAGGAAGGAAGGAAAAATACAGCTACAAAATAAGCAGAAAAGAAATCACAAATTGACAATGGTAAATTCATGTTTATCAATAATAACTTGGAATATACAGTGCATGTACTAAATTTAAATAAAAGACATAGAATGGCTGAATGCATTTTTAAAATAAGTACCTAAGTATATTCTGCTTAAAATCAACCCACTTCAGCTTTAAGAACACACAGACTGGCTGATACCACCACCCCTCGGACCCCAGTTGACCCACAAGGGAGGCAGGAACAGAGGGGAAGCACATGCCCCACCCTTGCTGCCAAACCTGCCGGCTCTTGGGTCCTTCACAATCCACACACAAGGCAAGAGCAGAGAAGGAC
The DNA here is from genome assembly GCA_004026905.1 of Hystrix cristata. Lineage (NCBI taxonomy): Eukaryota > Metazoa > Chordata > Mammalia > Rodentia > Hystricidae > Hystrix > Hystrix cristata. The sequence continues at coordinate 5,750 of PVJO010019121.1, read as the reverse complement.
CGTGTGCCCTGCACCCCTCAACTACCAAATCCTAGCCAGCTGTGCTCCTAGGTTCTTCACGGCACAGGGCAACAGTGATCACAAGCAAAAGACTGACCTGACTGAAGACTAGACCAACACTCAGGAGGAGAGTTTCCCTCCAGGACTGAAATGTTACCCTATAAAATGGGCTAACTGAGAGAGAGCTTCAGGAGATGGGCTTGGAGATGGGGAGAATTAAACAGAGATCTCTTGAGATAACCTGGGAGGTCAGGACTCAGGCCAGGAAGATCATGGGACCTGTATACTGTGGTGGGAAGCCATGTTTGGTGGGTATAATCTTGAGACATTGTGGCCCTGAAGAAGAAGGTGTTTATTCCAGTGGTGTGATGGGGCTATTACACTGATGCCTATATCCAGCAGAAATCAGTGGTCTGAATTGCTATAAGTTAATATCTAGTTTTCAAAAGTGTCTTCACCAAAATTATAGACCTCTATGCCCTAGTTAAGCATAGTTTGTGAATTGTTCGATGGTTCTTAGAGCTTGTCACCATCCAGTTACTATTTGACACCATTTTAGTTGCTGACTTTACTCCTACAGCAAAGCCATCAACTGGTTTTTTCTTCATACTAATATCTGGATTTTGTGGGGGTCATAAGCCATACTGTGTCTCATCCCTAAAGAATTGGCCACTGGGCTATCAAAGCCACAAAACCAGCACACACACACACACACACACACACACACACACACACACAATGAAAATAGAAATACTAAAAGACAAGACAACAAAATGCCTTTAAAAACTCCCAACACCCCCCAAAACCAGTTCAGGGCACATAGACAGAGGGGAAATCATAATGCACATACCAAAAAGATCTGAAAGTGTATCAATGGAGGTAAAATAGTTCAAAAAGGTGCTTGCCAAAATTAAAGAAGATATAACTAATCAATAATGACCCTAATGAAACAAATGTCACCAAGTCTAAAGAAACCATTACGAATCAGTGGATCTAAGAAAGAGATAAAAACATAAATGCCCAGCATAGAAAAGAGTAAGAATCTATAAAAAGGCACAGAGAGAAATATCAAAATTTAAAATATGATTGAGTCTGGAACATGACTGACTAGAGGAAGAAGCACATCAAAGATACTCAAGGAAGATCAAGTAAAATCCCAGGTAACTGAAACCAGGGGAAAGACTTACACTCTGATACAGGAAATCAGTTTGAAAGAAGATACTCGTAGTGCAGACAAAACCTCTGGATAGTGGTTAAGAAGAAGGGAAGTCATTCTGCCAGGGCTGGTCCGCATAGCCGCCATGTTCACTCATCCTGGGAACAGCTATCTTGAGAAATTTCCAAACAGCTCCAGGAAACAACAAGCACTCCAGAGACTAGTCTCTCAGGACAGACACAGGCTATACAGGTTCCTTCACCCCACAATTCCATCTCGAAACACTGAGGAAGCTACAATCCTGCAGCATCATTGCCAGTCCTCCAAAGGGGTAGGGAAAACTCCCTCCCTACACCCTTGATTGGGAAGAGAGAGGATAAACAAGTGAACAGTGATCACTGAGTCCTCCCAGCTGTTTGTGCCTGCCCAAGTCACAATCTGGCACCATGCATCAGTACCAGGGCTATCTGAACACCCACTGAATGCCATGGACCCACATGAGCTGCCAATGGGGGCCTCAAGTTGGTCCATGGCTGCCACGTTCTCCATCTGTTGCCCAATGCTGACTCCAAACTTGTTTGACTCTGCCTGGCACTCTGAGATTGCTCAAGTCTCTGCCCTGTGCTCACTGTCCCATGCACTCCTTAGAACCACCAGAGATTCCATCTCATATCCAGTACTAGTCCTGAATAGCCTGGGTCTCCATAGGGTTCCCCAGAGCCGGGTGAGTCTCTGCCTGGTGCCCTTGGCCCATTGTAGCCCCCACTCATCACTAGGTGTCCTATCCCCTCCCCAAGTGCATTAGAGTATCCATCTTGCACCCTGCATCACTCGTGGATGTACTTGGGATTTTGCCAAGTGGCCCAGAACCACCAGAGTCTCCATGTGGCACACGGGGCCAGTCCCACAAGTGCTAGAGTATCTTTCTGCCACTCAGCACTGGTTACAGCCCTGCCTAATCTGCTTAATGCCCTGGGTGCAGTAGAGACTCCACCCAGCACCCAGATCCCTCCCTGGGCCCACCAGGATCTCCCCACATCAGTCCTGGAAACACCTGTGTCTCCACTGGGTGTATCAGGCCAACATGAACCTCCTTCTGGTGTTTTGAGCTGGTTCCATGGCCACTGGTGTCTCCATCTGTCACCCAACACTCTTCGCTGACCTGCAAAAATCTGTACCAGGTATCTCAGGCCAGTTTGAGTCTTCACCCAGAGTCCATCACCCACACCTTCCCTGGACCCATTTTCTGGTTTAGATAGTTGCTACAGAAAGGAGTTTAAAGATGGAGGTGTCTTAGTTATTTTTCTCATTGCTGAGACAAAATGCCTGACACTCAAAGTTAAAGGAGAAAATGTTTATTTGGCTCACAGTTTTTAGAGGTTTCAGTCAATAATTGGCTGGCTCCAAGGCAGGGTGGCATGGCAGATGGGGATTGCAGATGAGACACAGCAAGGGGCCTTAGCAGCTTTTTCTGTCCCTTTTATACTCTATCTAGGCTGCCAGGACTAGGGTGCATGCCAAACCAATCAGTGGATTGATTTAGTAATCACACGCCCTTTATCCCACCATCACACCCTCTAGATTCAGCCACCTCTGAAAAAGCCCCATCTATGACCACATGAGGCTCTGGAGGGACATCTACGCAAGGACCATAACATTCTACCCCTGGCCCCCCAAAGATTCATGTACATTCCTTTATGCAAAATGCATTTAGTCTATCTTCTAAGAGTTGCCAGAGTCCTAGCTCTAGTGCTCCCATAACCCAATCACCTTCCAAAAACCCTATCCCGTCTTGTGAGCATATGAAAACTTTGGGCAATATTCTTAATCTAAACCTTAACACAAGTTGATGTTGGTCATCAGTTTGCCTATAGACTTTATTCTATTCGGATAAATGTCATTTATTCAGTGTTTTTATCATGAAAATATGTTAAATTTTATCAAATGTTTTTCTACATATATTGGGATTGTCATATTGGCTTTGTTCTGTGGACGTGATGTATCAGATTTTTTACTTGCATGTGTTGATCTATCCTTGCATCATCCCTGGTGTAAAACAAACTCGATCACGGTGAGTAGTTTTGCCAATGTTCTGTTGGATTTGGTTTGCTTGTATTCTGACTCTATCTTCATCAAGGATATTGGTATATGGTTTACTCATTCTTTTATTCTTTCTTTCTTTCTTTCTTTCTTTCTTTCTTTCTTTCTTTCTTTTGTGTGTGTGTGTGTGTGTGTGTGTGTGTGTGTGTGTGTGTGGCTTTGTGTGTGTTTGTCTGACTTTTGCATCATGGTAATGCTGGCCTCACAGAATGAGCTAGACAAACTGCTTCTCTTTCAAATATTTGGAATAGTTTCAGAAGAATTGGCTTTAATTCTTTCCAAGAATAGGACAATAAAGCATTAAAGCTCTCTAGTCTTGGACTTTCTTTTCTTGGAGACTTTTTATTACTGATTCAATGTGACTATTCGTGTGGGCAGGTTTTCTATGTCGTATCAGTTCAGTCTTTGTCAGTTATATGTGTAAAGAAATGTTGCCATTGGGCTGGGGATTTAGCTCAGCAGTTAGAGTGCTTGCCTTGCAAGCATAAGGCCCCAAGTTCGACCCCCAGCTCCAAAAAAAAAAAAAAAGAAAGAAAGAAAGAAGTATTCACTTCTTCTAGGTTTTCCAATCTGGAGGAATATAGTTGCTGTTAATAGTCTATAATGATGTTTTGTATTTCTGTGGTATCAGTTGTAATGCCCTTTCTTCATTTCTAATTTGTTCTGTTTTTTGTAGTGTAGCTACAAATTTTTGGATTCTGTTTGTCTTTTCAAAAAACCAAATCCTTGTCTCCTGATCTTTTGCAATATTTTATTAATCTCTATTTTATTTATTCTTGCTTTAATCTTTCTTATTTTTTCTTTTGTTTTTAAATGCAAAAGTTCAGTTTTGAACAGTAAGATTAATGTTTTATGATATTCTAAAATCTTTGAATGCGTATGAAGGAATTACCTTTGGGGGGGGTACTAGGGATCAAACTCAGAGCCTGAACTAAATCCTCAACCCCAGTTTTTTTAAAAAATGATCTTTCATATTTTTTTCCTTCTACTAATTTTAGATTTGGTTTGCTCTTATTTTTCCAGGTCACTGAGATGCATTATTAGTTTAGCTATTTCAATTCATTCCATTTTTGATGTTTGTAGTTATTACTATAAACTTCTCTTTTAGTAATGTTTTTATTGTTTTCCATAAATTTTGGTATGTTGTTTCCATTTCCATTTGTTTCAAGAAAGTTTTAAATTTCCCTTTTGATTTCTTCAATAACCTATTGTTCATTCAGTAGCATTTGATGAAAAGTCTCCATAAATTTGTATAGCTTCTGCAGTTTTTTGTTGTTGTTATGGTTGTTAATTTCTAGTTTCATTGCACTGTGGTCAGAGAAGATAAATGATAAGATTTCAGCTTTTTTGTATTAATTGAGCCTTGTGTTCTGGCCTAATACATGATCTATTCTAGGGAATGTTCCATATGCTGAAGAAAAGAATGTGTGGCCTATAAGTATCTGTTAATTCTATTTGATCTATAGTATAGTTTGCCTATAATGTTTCTTTGTTGATTATCTATCTGAATTTTTGACCCACAGATTAAATTGATATATTAGATCTCAATCTTGTGATAAAGAAAAAAATGAGGTTTGTTTTATAAAATTTGATACACTGATTTAGGTGCATATATTCATACATTTATAGTTTTCATCTTCTTGTTGAATTGTTTCTTTTATCATTTATATCAAACTTTTCTGTTTTTTATGCTTTTGTCATTTTAAAAAATTTGTATTAGTACATGTTTGAAGTACATAATGATTACATTCATCATGAGAAGTTGATACATGTACCTAACAAATCTTAATTCTTTTTACTTCCCTTCTATTTTTTCATATGTAGGAATAGCTACTCTTGCTCATTTTTGTTTTCCATTTGCATGAGTATATTTGTCCACTCTTTTACTTTCAATCTGCTTGTGCCTTTACCAGTAAATTGAGTTTCTTGTAGGCAGCATGTAACCAGGTCTTGTTTTTTCATCTATTAAATCAGACCATATCATTTAATTTGAGAAATTTGTCCATTTACCTTCAAGGCTATTATAGATTGTAAGAACTCTCCTATTATTTTGTTAAAGTTGTTCTATTTCTTTTGATTATCAGTTCTTTCTCTCTTGTTCATCTTCATGGTTTTAGTGGTTTATTATGTCGATAAGGTCTAATTCTCTACCACTTCTTGCTCAACATAGTACTGTCAAACTATCAAAACTAAAACTACATAACAAATAAAATCCAAAAAACTACAAGAGAAAAGTCACCACATTGAATTTAATGAAGCTCCCATTAGACTAACGAACAATTGATTGCTCCTCACGTCCTTATAAGCCAGGAGGGAGTGGAATGTCATATTCAAAGTTATAAAAAGAAAAGACTCTCTATCAAGAATATTATATCTAGTAAAGCTACCCTTCAGAAACATACCACAGAGCTGGCAGCACACTTGTGACCAGAAGACAAGTGCCCAGACTCTCAAAGGTGGAACTCTCCATTCCTCTTTTTGCTGAAATGCCTGA